>CM071937.1:76524896-76597285 GCA_016081115.2 Rehmannia glutinosa
TCTCATCTTTAAAATTCTTTAACTTTGAGTTTTGAATTTATATAAACTAGATACTTTTGTTTATATAGCTAGACACCGTAACATTTTGAAAACTAGTTAATATTTAAATAAATATAAGTTGGAATAATCTGATATTTTACTATACGATAGCATACATTAAAAGTACATAACATATACAAAATTAAAAGAGTATGTTTAAGGTCTTTATGCATGGTTCTTGAATTTATAAATTAAGCAGTATACTCAATTGGAAGCGTGAATGAAAATTATATATAACATAAAATGCAACTCAACAGTATATGAAATTTTAAATGAATATTATAAATGTGATAACATAAAATATTAAAAATTTCACGAATTTTGGATATTCATAAAGTAGGGTTTTGGACTTTCTAAAATGAAAACGAGAATAACATAAGTCCCAGGCGTCTTAGTTTGAAAAATTCAATAATTACAAAAGTACTCATCAGTTAATATAAAATATTAACAGTACAATACAAATGTCATTACGAATAACATATTAAAATTTCATAAAATGTTTAATAATATAGCTTGGGTTTGAAATTTATAAGTAAATTACCTTGAGGAGTTTAGTATGAAATAGGGATGACAATTGAAAGATCATGGCGTTGAAGAGAATGTTACATTGAAAGTTGTATAGTGAAGCGATGGAGAAATTGTGATAATTAATGAAAAAGAGCTGGAAACGTTTTGATTTTGTCACTCTACGTTGTGGTATAATAAAAAAGCTACAATAACGAAAGAATCCACAATATAATTACCTAGCTAGTTTCCCAGCTGCCTTAGGATTACTCATGGGCGTGTAATTGGATAACAAATTCAGCCAATTCACTAATGGGCTATATAACTTATTAAATACACATTTTTTCCTCGGGTATTACAAACTCCTTGTGAAAAATTGCGTCCTCGAAATTTAGTTAACTTGGTCGAGCTCGATAATATCAGTATCGTGCTCACGATCTCGTCATCTCATTCTCAAGTTGCCTTGTTAACGGCTCGTTGTGTCATAGTAATTGTTGTTATAAGCGAGACTCCACTAAAGGTAAATATGCGTCTCAATCGTCCCACTAAGAAACCAGGAAATACATATCCTATGATTGCATTGTGTGAGTGTGTGGCCATGGTTGTGATGATGGTTTGTGAAAACTTAACTATTCAATCTTGACTATCCAAATATTTAAGGTGAACTGGTATCTATATTGATAGTCTCACACTATTTCTCTTGTGTACAATTAACAAATTGCTCTAAACCATATGTCATTTGTAGAAAGTGTGTAGATTTGGTCAATCGGTCAAAAATAACCCATATCGTGATTTTTCTAGTAGATCGCGACTAACTTACAATATATTCAATATTTATATGCTCTCAACTTTTATTCGAGGGTATCAAGTGTCTTAACAAAAATCCAGGACAATCGATGGTGCTTGATTTTAACTTGTTGACGTGTCATTCATCTATCCACAAAGTTCCATATTTCTATTATATCCATTTTACCAAAATATATTTCGCATATCATGATAAATCTTCGTAACTCGTGGGTGAGCGGTGTGCGATGTACCATGTGCTCATTCTAATATCTCATTCTTAGTTATTCACTCTCGGGTATAACCAATGTTCATAAGTAGCCCTAATTAACCATTAGAAGTTAAAGCAAATATGTTGAGATTTTCGATTAGATCATGGTTACTCATCTTCATAAAACTTATAAGTCACTTGTGTCTCATTAATCTTATCTCTAAGTACAAGTGGTTCAACCATTGTTGCAATAATTGATTTCAATCCACTAAAAGGTGTTATGATCTCGATTCTCAACTTAGAAAACTCTTTCATCAATTGTTCTTGTTCTTGAAAATATTCTTCACACTTCCCCATCATCGGAACTTGTCAAATTTCCTTCTAAATCTGGCCATTGGTATATTCATATCGAAAAAAAAAAACATTATATAAACTTTATGTAATACCTATAGAGTCTTAGGAAACTCCAAACATCGTTCGCAATCATAAACGTCATTATAAACAAATTCGGCTTTAACCAGGCCGACTTATAAGTCCTCATGCGGTCAACTTGACCAATAAATATTACACAAGATTACCATAACTTAAACTTATTGAAATTGGTGGGTGATATTGAGACATCAAATCGATCTGCATAAGACACTAACTCCTTTAAGTAATCAAAGCGAATCATTTATCCTTAGCGGGTACTTGTTTTATAATCACGTAAATCCTCCATGTAGTCAATACCACTCCATAGTCCCATCGTTCGTCTTGAAACATGGGCTCTTCCCATAGCGATATTCTAAGTCGAGATAAGTCCTTTGGCAATTTTTCTTGTTATTGTACATTTAATTCTTATAATTCCTTCGTCGCCATTCTATTTGGTGAATTTCATATTGTGTCGTCCCAAGTAAAAATCAATGGTGAAATCTATTCTATCATGTGGAATCCCGAATATTTTTGTATAAGCATATTACATAGTCTCGAATAACTAACACACTTACTATTATCAAATCAAAGATTGGTAGTTTACAACAATATCCAAATACCTTAGACAATTTCTTTTCTTAAACTTTTCCTTCTTTCTGTCATAACTCGAAGTCTTGTACTAGCCTTTGCTCCGGGAAAATAAACTAAATACATTAAAATATTATCTTCTTATATGTACTTTATTGACTCTTATGAAGTTAGTACATGCTTAAGATCATCAAAATCTCATTCCTATAACATATAAACCACTTCTAAATTATTTCTATTAACGCTTGATTTCATAACTATATACGTTCGAGCAAGAATTATGGTCTTTCCAAGTGATATCACCAACACCATAACTATTTCAATGTATTATCATTAACTCTTGAAAAATGAACATAGTAAATCATGAATATTCAACTAAGAAAGTCACTAAAGTATCCATGTCCAGGTGTTGCTATTAATCTACTCATAGTTAGTCTAACATTCTCGATCCTTTATAATTGGCATGAATATCATGTATTACATCACGAGGGTCCTCTTCCCGAGTCTCACAGGTATATCATCCTTTCCATATTCCTTACAATGCCTCAAACTTTGTAGTCACTAGCTCCGTGAAATTATTGTGTGCATCGACCGTCAATTTATTTTTGCGAGGAGCGACTGGGGATTCGTTCTTCTAATATAGCAAGTACACATGCAATAAGGAGTATGAAATAAAAGCAATAAGGCATAATGGCATAAATAATATGTCTTGCATAATATTGTGACATGCCATTACCGCGAATAAATTAAGTAATGACATAATAAATTTATACCTTAAGGAATACGGCGAGAGATATAGGCGGAGGTGGATGTTACTATACTATTTTTTCCTTTAAATATTTAGAAAGACACATTTTTTAAATGTCCTAGTAACCATAAACCCCGCTCCTGATACCACTTGTAACGCCAGATTTTCAAAATACATGATAACTTAATTTAATAAGAAATCGTATTTAAAAGTTTATGAATAAGACACATCTCAAAAATAAGCGGAACCATTTTATTTATAAACCCCAAATAATTCCTAACTTTTTCATTTTGCGCTCGATTCCATAAATATAGTCTAATTATAAAATTTTGCGTCCAAATAAAAAAAAAATTACTTTAATTCAAACCCGGATATACTTGATCATCAAAAAATAAAATAGTAACTAAAAATAGTTAACAAAATAAAATATTCCTAAAGTTGTAAAATAAATAAAATTGTTGACTTGCATCCACCGCCTCCAATCCTCGCTCATACTCCTCAACCTGAAATTTTTTAATGAATATGGGGGTGAGCTTTCAACTCTCTCAATGGGGACACATTTGTCATAGTTAAATACAACAATAAGCATACTCATAAAATGTCAACATACTTTAACTTTTATTTTGACTGTCGATTACTTTATAATCTCTTTGCGGGTTCACCCGAGGATACTTTTAATCCCGCACCTTCTTAACCCTGACTAGGAAATCTTTGCGGTTCACCCCGAGATGTTTTTGATCCGGACCTTCTACCCCGGAGGCCCAATTATAACATCATGTTCACTCCCGAGGATACTTTTGATCCCGACCTTCTTATGGCCCCCGCGAACATTATTTCTTCTATTCCACATTTCACATAAATGAATACACATATACAAAATATTTAAAAATGACAAATAATAAGTGAATAGAAATATCCCCACCTCGAAACTTTGCTTGAAAAATAGTAATGATTTGATCAATATCCCTATTGAACTTGAACACGCCATCCTCGTCGCCTAACATGGATATATTTTACATCTTAGTTCTAGAAATCAAAACTTAAGTATTAACCTCGATATAGGAAGCACTAAAATAACATTCTTGGGAAGCTCGAGATATTCCTTAGGTTTGAGGGTTCAACTTGCAGGTTTGAACAATACTAAATCTTTGCGCGATTTGATCGAATAATATTTTCCATAAAAACGTTTACTGTAATTATTCAATATATTTACAGTAGATAATATATTAAAAAATAGATATCATATAAAAAATTTCACAAAGATTCAATATGTGTAGCTATGGGTTTTGAATTTGTGAAACTGAAATTTTGTACCACAAAATCCTGCACAACTATGGAAGAAAAATCATATTTAAATAAACATAGTACTATAGGATATGGAATTTTAACTACGTATAACACACATATCATAGTATAACATATCCAAAAATCATAATATTTAAAATTCTTTAACTTTAGGTTTTGAATTTCATAAACTGAACCTTTTGTTATAGCTAAAATCGTAACATTTTGAAAACTAGTTAATATTTAAATAAATATAAGTTAGAATAATCTGATATTTTACTATACGATAGCATACATTAAAATACATAACATATACAAAACTCAGGTATGTTTAAGGTCTTTATACATGGTGTCTTAAATTTAAAAATCAGAAACTGAGTATACTCGAGATTTGGAATGCGTGAATGAAAATTCTATATAAAATAAAATACAACTCAAAAAATATATGAAATTTTAACTGAATATTACAAACATATGATAACATAAAATATTAAAATTTCACGAATTTTGGATATTCATAAGTAGGGTTTGGACTTTCTAAAATGAAAATAGGGAATAACATAAATTCTAGGCGTCTTAGTTTGAAAATTCAATAACTACAAAAGTACTCATCGATTAGTATGCAATATAAACAGTACAATAAAAAAGTCATTACGAATAACATATTAAAATTTAATAAAATGTTTAATAGTATAGCTTGGGTTTCGAAATTTAAGTAAATTACCTTAGGAGTTGAGTAGAAATAAGGATGACAATTGAAGGATCATGGCGTTGAAGAGAATCTTCATCGAGGTTGTATCGAGACGATGGAGGTTGTGATGGTGCAGAGAAAAGAGCTGGAACGTTTTGATTTTGTCCTCTCTAACGTGGTATAATAAAACCCTAATAACGAAAAGAGTCCTAATATAATTACCCTAGCTAGTTTCCCAAGCACCTTAGGATTCCTCATGGGCCATGTAATCGGATAACAAATTCAATAATAATTCACTAATGGGCTATATAACTTATTAAATACACATCTTTTTTTAAGGAACATAAAATTGCTATTGGATGGTCTATTTCGATTTAAAAGGTATGAGTCCTTCGATTTGCATGCATAAAATAAGAATGGAAGATGATTGTAATCATTCTCTCGCAACACCAACGTAGACTTAACCCAATTATGCAAGAGGTAGTTAAGAAAAGAAGATTTAAATGATTAGGTAATGGAATAATTTTTGCTATATATGATAGTTATTGGGTAAGTCCAAGATACAAGTCGTACCAAAATGGGAGGGATGACGATAGTAAAAAGTGAAATTGATGAAATCTTAGCTACTCGAATTGTTCTGTTGATGTATTTGCATTAATTATCGAAAATTAAATGCAAAGAATCACAAAAAGATTACTTTCCCTCCCCTTTATGGATCAAATGTTAGTCGCCTTGTGTTACAAATATTATTGCTTCCTGGATAGGTATAATCAGTGTGATTGCTCTTGAGGACCAAGAAAGACGGCATTCACATGCCCTTATCGAGTGTTCGATTTCGTAGATTATCATTTGGGCTATGTAATGCACCCGCAATATTTTAAAGATGTATGATGGCGATATTCCATGGAATGATTGAAAACATAATGGAAGTTTTCATGGATGACTTCTCGCTTTTGGTAGTTCGTTTGATCATTGTTTGTATAATCTAATCCTTGTTTTATAGAATCTGAAAGCGAACTTAAGTACTAAACTAGGAAAAATGTCATTTTATGGTAAAGATGGCATTGTACTTTCGGTGGTGTCAATTGAGAAACCCATTCTCAAAGAAGCTGGAAAGCAATAACGAGCTTTTACGGACAGCGGTTTTTATAGACGCTTTATTCGAGGATTTTCAAAAATAACTAAACCCATTTCCCACTTACTTGAAAAAGATGTACCTTTTGCTTTCACCCCGATTATCTACGAGGAAACACCTTTGAAACACTTGAAGAAATGTGCGATCGTGAAAAAGTTGTTTCGTGCACCAATTTTGATCACGCAACCAAAAAGAATTGGAGTCAACCTACTTGATTGGGACAAGATAATATGCGTCTGGAAAGATGCCAAGACTATGCGTGTAGGGGCATCATGGGACAAAAATGTAAAAAGTTGTTTCGTGATTTATTTACTCACGCATAGTCGAACATCGGATCAAACATAACAAAATTACACCACAAATCGAAAAATATCCCGACAAGATGGGGTTTTGTTTCTATGTCTAGTTCTATTGTGTGTGCTTAAACGATGTCATAGTGTTGATTTGAATTTGTCTATGAATTTGTTATCAATGTTTGGCTAATCTTTCCGATCTTAAGGCATAATCAAAATTGTTGATTCATGTTAACTCTTGATTAATCGCTTTAATTGATTAATGTGTTCTATTTTATGAATTCAAGTGCTTATTTATAATTGTCAATTATCCGATCAATAATTTGCATGTCATACTTGTCGGTCCATAACCGAGGTGAGTTATAACGAGACAAAATCGAATTGGACATAAATAGGGTAATATCGAGAGGCTATCTCTTTTGGAGGTATTTCAATTCAAAAATCTTTTTGGGAGTTAATGATAGTTTTGATGGATTGGGAGACCTCAATTATTATTAATATATAGTTTATACGCCACCCTAGAGGTGAATAGACTATTTTAGGAATTAAACCCATAGAATTGTATGAATTGGTTATTGAAAGTTTAATTGGGTTTAATATTGAAGAAAATGTTGAGATTATGTGCCCAAGGTTGCTCCTGTAGTTGTTGAAAATACTTGTGGGGTTCGTAAATTTATTTATTTTTTATGGTATTTTCGATTTTTTATTAACTTGATATTCAGTCGCTTCAATAAAATTGGAATGCGGCGTTATTATAGCTTAAGTATTTCAAAATCAATCTCGAGAATACGACCTTGCTTGCCATTATTCTATAAACTACAATATACACTTGCAGTTTATGATCCAAATACTGGGGCTCGGACGATGGGCTATTAGCTCTAGGCGAACAAGGTGCCCAAATGCATAACCATTTAAGAGGAAGGAAAAGGACACAAAACTCACATATTTGATAATGATATCGACAATAGTGGACACAAAAACGAGAGATAGACAAACTTGAAAACTCCATACTACTCTATCGAACGCCTTACTCATATTTAGTTTAATAAACATGAGACCGGCTTTTCTTGGGGCCTGGTTTGCATATAGTGATGGAGTTCATTAGCAAGAAGGATATTATCGGTGATTTAGTCTACCGGATAAATGCGGATTGGTATTTGGGAATTATATGTGGGAACGTATCACGAGCCTAATTGAGAACATAATCACACAAACAAATGGTGGGTTATTAACCATATATCATGTCTCGAGAGATCCCTCCGAACAATCCCAGAATCCATTGAGGCTATAGAACAAATTATTGTTGATTATTTCAAAACTCGTTTTCCTTAGCCAGCCCCATCATACATCGACATCTCCCAAGCACTGCTAGTTTCACCAAAGTTGAAGCGAATATGAACGCCTCGACATGTTTGTGCCTTATACGAAAAATGAAGATTTCCAGTAGCGCTCAAACAAATGCTTTTAAATCTCCTGGACTCGGATGAGCCTGTTTTTAAAAAAATTGAATATAGTGGGCCCTGATGTAACTACTTTTGTGCTTAACTTAAATCATGGGATTTTTATTCTCAACCCAAATTCACCCACATAGTTATTATTCCAAAGGTTATTCAACCCGATTTAATTTCCTTTTGACTTATCGAGTCTATGCAATATAAATCTATAAATTGGCATCTAAAGCCGGAAAAATGGGAGTTTCTCGTCCATTTCCGAATATCAATGTTGTTTGGCCCTTTGTTTCCACTTTATATTTTCCAGCTCCATTAGAAATTCAAGATCATGTTTCAATTCATAGATTTTATCCTTAATACCATCTATGACAAGACAAGAATGAAGGGTGACTAATGTACTTTTGGAAGACGAATTCAATTGGATAGTTTGTTGAGGTGGTGTAGTAACGACCCGAATTTTTATGCCTTAATAAGAATTTTATTAATCATGTTATTTATTTATTTTATAGAATAATAATGGTTAATTAGAAATTTATTAATGATTTTACTACATAGTTAATTTGTTAAATTACGGATAATAAAAGAGTCTTTTTAATCGATTGGTTAATTATTTAATTTGGGCCTTATAATGAATAATTGACTTTTAATTAACTTAGAGTATTAATCGTGCCCATCATCGTTAGTAAGGTAATTTTAAGCCCATGTACTCTAAACCTAGTCCAATTAAGTAGGTTAAAACACAAATATAAGACACACAAAAACACACACGGAGGAAATAGAATACACGATAGATGAGACGCAGAGGGAGGAGGGAGAGTGATCGTCCGTAGGAAGAGAAAGAAAAGTGATTTCAACGCGGTTTATTCGAAAAGAGGATTTTATTACCCCTAAGTTGAACAAACAAGTAAACTCGTAGTTTCACGTATAATTAGACTTGGATGTACATTGCTTAATTTATTATGTTAACTTGATGATTCGCCTCCTAAATTATAAATTGTATGACTGTGTATTTATGCAATTGCGTGGTTATGCCGCTCGATAAGGAATTTGATTATTTTGGTAGATGAAAGTTTTACGTTGAAGGTGCAAATAAGTTAATTTCTGGAAAATCAAACCTTGGCTATTCTTGCTCGAAAATTTGCACTCGGCTCCATCTAGAACTATTCACATATTCAGTCACTGCTCCCCATATTTCTATTTCTTGTCAATAATCAAACCTCTAGCTCATATGTTTGTTAAGTTTAGTAGCCCACGACACTTTACCCAATGCAAACAATATTTTATAAAGTTATTGCTTGGTGAGTTAATTACGAAATTTTGCTTCTTGAATTTATAATAAGTCTAAATAGATCTATATGGGTTTAGTGAGTTCGTTAATTTGTTTGAGTACTCCTAGTTAGATGAATGTCGAATTTTCCTTTAATTAGTTTAACATAGGATTTATCCTTATTAATTGAATATAGGGTTGAATGTAGGTTTTCCAATTGAATGACTAATTGAATTTAGAGTTTTTCTTAACTAATTGAATATAGGATTTCCCTTAATGAGTTGAATGAAGAGTTTTTCCTTACTAAATGTAGGGTTTACCCTAAATAGTTTTGAAACATTAAATGTAGGGCTTTCCCTTAATTATTTGAATGTAGGGTTTTTTCTAAAGATATTGGAGTAATTGAATATATGGTTTTCCCTTAATTAAATGAATGTATGGTATTCACTAACTAAGCGAACATATGACTTTTCCCTAGTATATTTGAATCTAGAGTTCACTAATAAATTGAACATAAAGTTTCCGATTAGTTGAGCATATGATTTATCCTAATTAATTGAAAGTAGGATATCCAATAATTAGTTGGAACATGGGTTTATCCCTAATTAATTGAATGTAGAGTTATTCTAATTGATTGAACGTAGGGTTTTCCTAGCGAAATTGAATGCAATGGTTTGTTCTCAAATTGTCTCGGCTAATGCGATTTAATTATTATGATATGCGATTATGTTTATTCTCGTATTTAATGATATGTTGCATCACTTAGGTTCATGCATCATTGTTAATGTATGTCCATAAGATTTCACGAGCATCCAAATATTAAGTAGAGTCAAGTCATAAAGTATAATGTTTTTCAAAAAACGGGTGCACATTGTTCTATGATCTTCGAGTGAGTGGGAAATGGGCGCGGGGACCGACGTTCGACCATGTACCGCTTATGGCTAATGCTAATGTTAAAGGAAATGGGCCTTCGGCAAAACAAATAGAAATGGGCCTTCGGGCAAAAGAATGGAAATGGGCCTTCGCAAACGAATGGAAATGGGTCTTCGAGGGCAAAACGAATGGAAATAGGCGCCGGGCAAAATCACGGGTTCCAAATAACAAGGCCCACTGCACTTAATTGGAACAACGTGTTACCAAGTGAGCTCACGTCCAAAGAATATTTTATTCAACGAAAAGGCAAAGTTTTATGCGAAAGAAAATTTTAAGCAATGAAAGGAAGGTTTTAAACAAGAAAATCGTAAAGTCTTTTAAGTTAAATGTAAGATAATATGCATTAGGCATGCATTCATGCATGAGATTACTTGTTTAGCTTCTTTAAGCTCATTCCACGAATGTTGAATATTTTTCGAGATAAGAATGCGAAGATGAAGGAGATGGCGAGTCTTGTGATGACTGGGACCCATGTCCTTCAATTGTTTTTATTTTAAAGTTTTGATTTTTTAATTTATTAAATGTCGAATATCGTTTTATATTCGCACAAATATTTTGACTAGTAATTATTAGTATTTATTCCGTCGCAAACTCTTCGAACGAAGTAAAAGTTTTTACTATTCCGTAATTTTAAGCATTCTTCAAGTTTTTTTATTTATTTGTTATTTTCGCATTAAAATTAAAGTAAGCTAGAAAGAGCGCTACATTTAGTGGTATCGTGAGCCCGGGGTTTTTAAAATCTGTTACGTAGACTTTGAAAGCGATTTCATTTATGACAAATTTAAAGTCAACTAGTCATGGGTTAAGCCGCGCTTGAGCATCTTCCTCCGCTAATCGGTAAGCTTTTTATGTGTACTATCATTATGAATATATGTTGGACTCTTATGAAATGTTTACTTGTGTTTTTACTTATTTTAGTTTTGTATGTCGTTTATTTTTAATAAGTTGGGAGTACTAGTTGGATGAGAGGTGATAAATTCTAAATAAATCGAAGATACATCGGGTTCGAACCTTGCAACACCCTTATAAAGGGTTAGTGATACCACTAACTACAAGCCAGTGGTAAATCTCAAATAAATCAAAAGATACGGGGTTCGAACCCTGGTTAATACCCTTTAAAGGGTGAGTGGGTACCACTCGAGCTACAAGCTAGTGGTTATTAGTTTTGTATGTCATTAATTACTCTTTGTCTTTATTTTCATGAAATGATTTGTTGCTCAAATGAATGTATATATGTGATCACTATTACTACGTCTAAAAAAAAATAATTGAATTGAGACTTGTCTTCACACCTTGTATATCCGTATTTTATATTTAACAAGTTTCGAGGACTAAACTTTTTTAAGATGGTAAGAATGTAACGCCCTGAATTTTTATGCCTTAATAAGAATTTTATTAATCATCTTGTTTGTTTATTTTATAGAATATTAATGGTTAATTAGAAATTTATTAATGATTTTACTACATAGTTAATTTGTTAAATTACGGATAATAAAAGAGAGTCTTTTGAATCGGATTGGTTAATTATTTAATTTGGGCCTTATAATGAATAATTGGACTTTTAATTAACTTAGATTATTAATCGGGCACATATTGTTAGTAAGATAATTTTAAGCCCATGTACTATAAACCTAGCCCAATTAGAAGTAGGTTAAAACACGGATAAGATACGCAAAACACACACGGATGAAATAGAATACACGATAGATGAGACGCAGAGGGAGCGAGTGATCGTCCGAGGGAGGAGAGAAAGAAAAGAGAGAAGAAAGAAAAGTGATTTCCCCAACGCGGTTGATTCGAAAGAGGATTTTATTATCCCTAAGTTGAACAGACAAGTAAACTCGTAGTTCCACGTATAATTAAGCTTGATGTACATTGCTTAATTTATTATGTTAACTAGATGATTCGCCTCCTAAATTATAAATTGTATGACTGTGTGTATTTATGCAATTGTGTGGTTATGCCGCTCGATATGGAATTTGATTATTTTGGTAGATGAAAGTTTTACGTTGAAGGTGCAAATAAGTTAATTTCTGGAAAATCAAACCTTGGCTATTCTTGCTCGAAAATTTGCACTCGGCTCCATCTAGAACTATTCACATATTCAGTCACTGCTCCCCATATTTCTATTTCTTGTCAATAATCAAACCTCTAGCTCATATGTTTGTTAAGTTTAGTAGCCCACGACACTTTACCCAATGCAAACAATATTTTATAAAGTTATTGCTTGGTGAGTTAATTATGAAATTTTGCTTCTTGAATTGATAGTAAGTCTAAATAGATTTATATGGGTTTAGTGAGTTCGTTAATTTGTTTGAGTACTCTAGTTAGATGAATGTCGAATTTTTCTTTAATTAATTTAACATAGGATTTATCCTTATTAATTGAGTATAGGAGTTGAATGTAGGGTTTTCCCTTGACTAATTGAATGTAGGGTTTTCCCTTGACTAATTGAATGTAGGGTTTTCCTTGATTAATTGAATATAGGGTTTCCCTTAATGAGTTGAATGAAGAGTTTTCCTTACTAAATGTAGGGTTTACCCTAAACGTTTTAAAACATTAAATGTAGGGCTTTCCCTTAATTATTTGAATGTAGGGTTTTCTCTCAAGATGTTTGAGTAATTGAATATGGGTTTTCCCCTTAATTAAATGAATGTAGGGTATTCCCAACTAAGGAACATATGACTTTTCCCTAGTATATTTGAATCTAGAGTTCGCTAATGAATTGAACATAAAATTTCCCTATTTAGTTGAGCATATGGATTATTCCTAATTAATTGAAAGTAGGATATCCAATAATTAGTTGGGACATAGGGTTTATCCCTAATTAATTGAATATAGAGTTATTCCTAATTGATTGAACGTAGGGTTTCCGCTAAGCAGTTGAATGCATGGTTTGTTCTCAAATTGTCTCAGCTAATGTGATTTAATTATTATGATACGCTTATGATTATTCTCGTATTTAATGATATGTTGCATCACTTCGGTTCATGCATCAAGTTAATGTATGTCCATAGCATTTCACGAGCATCCAAACATTAAGTAGAGTCAAGTCATAAAGTATAATATTTTTCAAAAGAAATGGATGCACATTGTTCTATGATGCTGGAGTGAGTGGGAAATGGGCGCGGGGGACCGGCGTTCCGACAATGTACCGCTTGCGGCTAATGTTAATGTTAAAGGAAATGGGCCTTTGGGAAAAACAAATGGAAATGGGCCTTCGGGCAAAGTCACGGGTTCCAAATAACAAGGCACACTGTGATCCTGATTAGAACAATGTGTTACCAAGTGAGCTCACGTCCAAAGAATGTTTTATGCAACGAAAGGCAAAGTTTTATGCGAAAGAAAATTTTAAGCAATGACAGGAAGGTTTTAAACAAGAAAATCGTAAAGTCTTTTTAAGTTAAATGTAAGATAATATGCATTAGGCATGCATTCATGCATGAGATTACTTGTTGAGCTTCTTTAAGCTCATTCCACGAATGTTGTATATTTTTCAGATAAGAATGCAGAAGAGGAAGGAGATGGCAGTATGCAGTGACTCGGGGAACCCATGTCCTTCAATTGTTTTTATTTTCAATGTTTTGACTTTTTAGTTAATTAATGTTGAATGTCGTTTTATTTTCACTATGAATGTTTTTGGACAAGTAATTATCCAAGTTATTAGTATTTAATTCCGCTGCAAAGTTTCAAATTAAGAAAGATTTTTAATATTCCTATTTTTAAGCATTCGTTTAAGTATTTATATTTTAATTGTATATTTTCCTCGTTAAAAATTCAAGCAAGTTAGAAAAGGCACTACATTTAGTGGTAGGGCCTTCCTTAACTAGTTGAAAGTAGGGTTTTCCTAACTAGCTGAATATAAGATTTTCCTCAATTAATGTTGAGTATCTTTAATGTAGCTTTATCCTCATTTACATGTTTCAAGTCATGTTTACTTCTAATATGATTGCTAATTAATGTGATTTAATTATCTTGTGACGCCCGGGGCCGAAGAGGGCGGGGAATGATCGCCGGTGCAAGAAGCGCATGGACAAGAAGCGGATCTGGCAAAGCTTCTAGCGAGGGAGACATGAATGAACCGATCCCACACCCGAAAAAGAGAGATTCGAGAGGCGTAGGTATGGGACTATACGATTGAGAGAGCTTAAAAGATTTGATAGGTCTACTTATACCAACAAGATGCATCTTCTTTTCGGTGCTCATCTCATAAAAACTCCGGTTAAGCGTGTTTGGCCCGGAGCAATTGTGGGATGGGTGATCCCCCTGGAAGTCGCCTCTCGAGTGCACGTGAGTGAGGACAAAGCGCTGAAAAACTTGTGTTGGTTTGTGAGGACAATCGTCGATCTAGAAGGCGGGGTATTACAGATGGTATCAGAGCGGGACCTCTCCTAGTAAGGTGTGGTTCGGAGACGAACCAAGCGGAAGCTGGTGGGCTTGTGATGCCCGGGGCCGAAAAGGGCGGGGAGTGATCGCCGGTGCAAGAATATATTGACAAGGAGCGCTCCTGGCAGGCTTCTTGGCGGAGGGGGACATGAATGAACCGATCCCACACCCGAAAAAGAGGAGATTCTGACTATGTATGTATGGGACTATACAGTTGAGGAAAGCTTAAAAAGATTTGATAGGTACTACTCATACCAACAAGATGCATCTTCTTTTCTTGTGCTCATCTCATAAAAACTTCAAAGTTAAGCGTGTTTGGCCGAGCAATTGTGGGATGGGTGACCGGGAAGTCAAGCTCTCGAAGTGCGCGTGGTGAGGACAAAGCCTTACTGAAAGACTTGTGTTGGTTTGCGAGGACAGTCGTCGATCTAGAAGGCGGGCCGTTACAGGTGTTATCCCCAATTAAGAAGCCCAATGGTACAATGTGAATAAGTATTTCCAAGAATAAGTTTAAATCTATGTTTTAATGATCACGGATAATCTTAAGTTATAGTCGTATGATTTAACCCAAAATGCCTCTAATCGGAAAGCTTTCCTCCGTTTGTGAGAAAGGGATGTAGGTCTCAATCTTTAATTTGGACATGAATGAGGAATGGTCGGATTGTATGGTGGAGTGGTTGACCACAAAAGACTCCAAGGGAATTTGGCGTGCGCCAAGACAAAAGTTACGTGTTGCATGGTTCGCCTAGCTCTTTAGGTGTATAGGTAAGTGGACACCTTTCCCAAGTGAATTTGTAGCCATATACCCGGCTCAAAGAGAGATTCAGAGAGTCGGATGTTTTAGAAAACTTTAATTTTCCAAATAGCTTGAGGTCCATCGCCCTCAAATTCATGTTGTTTCAGACTTTTTAAAATTGCCAAACATAATTCAAGGCTTGTGAGGGGCCGAGTTCGAGGTGATGGAGTTCCAAAACATCGACATTGAGATACATCCGTTTTACCATAAATGCCAATGATACGGAAATTGGACCTTAGAAGTTTCATTTCTATGTTAATGAATCGATCAAAGAAGCCTTGAAATGACCCATATATATTTTCGCCAGAGAAGGGTGAGACAACTCGAACATCCTCTAGATGGTCCAAACCATGGAAATTGAAATTTTTTATGATTTTTTTAATGGAAGTAGAACCACATTTAGTCTCCGATAGGAAGATAATGTGATTTATTTAGCATGAAGCTAACCAATCTTAAATTGTTTGAGGGCTTCCAGCATCGACAATTCCAACTTAGGATACTCGTGTGATCAGTGGGGTGGCTAGCATCTAATCTCCACCATTGGACAGAAATTAGTGTGAGCAATGGGCAAATGGGTAGGCAGCAGACAGAAGAAGGTAGGAACATGAGGTGAAATCTTGGATTTTTTTCCAATAATTTCAACTGTGACATTGATTACAAGTCCCATGTTAAGAAACGAGATTGAATTTGCTCCTGCGAGGGAGAGGGTTGGTATGAGGATTAGATGAGAGTTTGTTGGCTTTTATCTTAAAGATAGTGAATTATTTTTTAAGTGTTTTTGCTGGGGTGTCCAAGTTCATGGTGACTGGGCAAAGAATAGGCTATATGGGGAGTTATTACTAGGTCAGGGTTGATTAGAGGTATTGGTAGGTGAATGAGAAGAGTGAGTGGAGGAAGGTGGCGGGCGTGAAGAGAATGGAGATGTAAGGAGAGGGGTGGACAATTTTGGCAGAGGGGAAGAGGAAAAAGATTTTGGGAGTGAAAGGGTAGTGTCACTAGAAGGGGAGGGGGTAGAGAAAATTTTGATACGGAGTTAGATAACAGATGAGGCGATTTGTAGATCAAAGAATGTGTGGGTGTTGTGGTAGGAATGGAAGGGGTCTGCATTAGTACGAGTGTGGAAAAAGGGGGATTTGCAGCATTGATGGAGGGGGTGGGATGATGAGGGGTGTAGTGTTGTCAGTAAGGTCAGTATTTTGAGTATTCCGAGGGGATGTCTAAGGAGATGTTGGGCGGGATGAAGAGTTGGTATGTCCATGACGTTTGGGGTTCAAGAAAAAAGAAGGACAGGTTTGTGCGTGCAGCAAAGGGTTGTATGAATTATTGTGTGAGGTGATAGTGGGATTCAATGAAAGGGAATCACGGCCGCGTTCTCTATGGCTAATAATTCCGCAAAAATAACAAAAGTCCGGGAGCCGTTCAAATTGGAGAGGAATGAGGCATTAAGTATTTTTGAACGTGGTTTTAGGAAATCTTCTGAGTGGCATGTAAATGTTAGTCTTGATTTTAAGTCGTATGAAATTTTCAAAACTAGATCCATCACTATCATAGTCAAGTTCTATTAACTTGCCAATGATATTTTTGGCTTAGATGTCGAACTTGTGATTCATGAGACTCAGAGGAAGGTTGTGAAATTAGATCCAAAAGGGGCACCGAATTAAATTAGACCTGGAAAGAGATGGAGATGTGTGACGCTCACATAAGACCAAAAAAACTTATCAAAAGCCTTGGAGCTCTCAATAAATTCTAGCTCGATCTAGGAGAAATTTGAATTAGAAAGAGGACCTTGTTGATTCCCATCGGCTTGCATACAATACCCTGGCAAGTATTCCATATTTGTTTGAACATGGATATAATAGCATCATGATTAATGGTTCGTAGTGCGGGCTTTTTCCGATCAAAAGAGGTTTGTTGTCAAATCTATCAAAACTGATACTTTCAGTGTTTAAAGTAGTTGATTCCTCTTCGTTCAATGAGAGATTAGCGTAGAAGGAGGACAATTCATCAGCCATGATGGAACTGGATAGGGACTATGGGTAGATATTCCAAAAGCGGGCTGCCAGATATGAGACCAAAAAACTCCGTCGCCTCATCAAAAAATAAGTGCAGCGTGTCACACAAAAACAAACACAAGAGAATAGAATAGAGATTAACAGAGAATAGGAAATAAAAGGCTAATTAACGTATAAAATCAAGATCTTCAATAGAAAAATCTATAAAAGCAAGGATGGGGGGCCGTGGAGGCGCTAAGGGGATCTCTTAGAGAGAAACGCTAGGACTAAGTTAAAGTGTTCTTAAAAGAGTTTAATAGTACTGCTTAAAAAGATCATTAATGCATTCCACCACGTTATTAACATAAGGCACCTTAATTTCATATCTAAAAAAAAACAGAATAATAAAAATTCAACACTACTACAAAAGGTCACTTCAAATTGTTGTTAATCGCATAAAATTAGTAAAATATATTGGCTACATAGATAATCTCACTTTCTCTTATTTAACCCTAATTTTAGTCCTTTTCTCTTCTCTCATCTTCCCTTTGTGGGAGGATAGAACAAAACATATTTTATTCATTGAATTATTTAGCTTTTATTTGTGTCCTTTTACTGGAATTTTAAATCTCTTCCACAGATGTTTGTGTCCCTTAATAAGTTAGTTTTATCCTCACAATAAGTGGTATCCTACCCCATATTGCCCCATGCAGAAGATCCAGTTGTTCAGATCCAATATGTTTTCATGGATTTTCATGGAAATTTGTGACCAATCAGTGATCAATTTTATTGGTACTAAGATTTTGTCAACAATTGTAATTTTTTTTTCTTCTAGTTTGTTCCCCAAAATTATTTGGATCTTCCAACTACAAGTGTATAGTATTGTTTATAGGATAATGGTAAGCAATGTTGTATTCCTTAGGGATTGACTACGAAATACTTAGGCTATAATAACATCGTAATCCAATTTTATTGAAGCGACCGAATATCAAATCTTTTATAAAAATCGAAAATAGAGAAAAATAAATAAATTTGTGAACTCCACAAGTATTTTCAACAACCATGGAAGCAACCTCGGTCACATAATCTCAACATATTTCTTCCTCATATTAAATCCAATTAAAGTTTCAAAACTCATTCATGCAATTCTATGGGTTCAATTTCTAAAATAGTTTATTCCTCCTCCAGGGTGGCGCATAAAATAGATTAATAATAATTAAGGTCTCCGATCCATCACAACTATTATTAACTCCCAAAAGATCTTTGAATTGAAATACTGCCCACAAACAGAAGTAGTCTCCCGATATATTACACTATTTATGTCTAAATTCGATTTCCGTCTTCTTAGAACTCACCTCCCGGATTATGGACTAATAAGTATGACATGTAAATTATTGATTAGATAAAAAGAAATTATAAATAAGCACTCGAATTCATATATAGAATGTATGAATCAATTAAGAAAATAATTAATAAAGATTTAACATGAATCTCTGATTTTCATTATGCCCTAAGATTCGAAAGATTAGCCAAACATTGATAATAAATTCATAGACAAACTGAAATCAATATTATGATTAACAAAGAAAACCCCTTCATGTCGATAGATTCTCCTTCTAAGCCTTCGAAGCTCTTGTCTTAGTAGATGCGAAAGGCCTTGGTGTTCTTTGAACTAGCCCTCCTCTCTCGAGAAGACCTTTGATCTTATAATCCTTTGTACTTTGGTGTGTTGTATGATGTATTAATGGATTTAAGATGATGAAAATTGTTCAAGCCTTGGTCCCCCCATATAAGTGCTTTGAGAGACCACCGGTAGAGTTCGATGGGATTAGGACTCAAAATCAGCCCTATACACATCGCACCGGCGGTTTCAACCCACACGTTCGGTCGTGCGATTGGAAATTGCTCATGGGGTCTTCACACAAGTTATATCCTTTTCTCTTAGCTTTCCATAGCCACTTGAAGCACCTTAATATCAATTTTGTGGAGAATGTTATGGCTAAAATACAAAACCCAAACCATCTTTGAAACTGACTTAGCGCATTTAGATGTTTTTGAAGAAATTCGCTTTTGTTCGACCGTCCAAGCTTATTTCCTTTACATATTTGCTCGTACCTCGTATTTTGACATTTCATTTGACCGTGATATCATATTTTGTCCAATTTAGCTCCATTTTTCTCGCAAAATTCACAAGAGTATGCGATGTCAAGCCCAACAAAGGAAACCAAGTAAAACACACTAAATATACATGCAAATACATAAATTACATATCATTTTGAGCCCTAAATGTACATATATTTTACAAATATCAAAATCCCCAAATATAAACCATTGCTCGTCCTCGAGCAAATTAAGAAAAATAATTTCACGGGATACAAAGAACATACAGAAAACTATAAACATTCAATCTCATTTGACTCCATATTTAAGAAAACCATGAAATTCATTATCAAGAAGTCATCATTCATAAGTTAAACATAATTAATACTATCTCGGTACTTGACATTGCGACTCATAAGTAGTAGTAGTGTATCACTCATCTCTCAAAGTGTATAAAAATTGTTTACGCTCAAAATCAATTCAAAGAATGTAGAACTACCATAGGCTTGCAAATCGTCTAACATCTCGACAACTTTTAGTGTGCGCAACTTAAGAATCAAAAATGACTTTCATTTGGTTGTAATGTAGGCTCTTTGATAAGGGTAGGACTTGACTTGAGAATTTAAGCGCACGTACTTGCAACTCACGAAACCAATTTTTATCATAAAACTCATTTTTTCAAGATATTTTTCTTTTCGCAACTCAACTCCACCCTTTTTCTCCTTTTCCATTCTTAGGCCTTTATGCCTTTTTTTTTTTTTCTCTTTAGCCTCAAGCTCTCAATTCCTTAAAATATCCAGAATTTTGTTTTCTTTTGCTCGATATTTCTCTTTCTCGAGAGATTTTTTCCCTTTTTGAGCTTCATTCTTCTTTCATTTACCTAGATCTGCTCATCCCTCTTTCTTTTGCCAACCTTTTCTCTTTTCACATTTTCTCCACATCTCCCCAAACTTATTCATTTTCTATAAGTTCAAGTGGTTTTGGGATAAAAATATAATTTCCAGTTTTAAAGATGAAAATTTGGCTAACAATAAAAAGTAAAGGCTCAAAGTGGCTAACTTGAGAATCATGAGTTCATATGTAGGCTTTTTAGGCTAAGTAGGCTAAATAAAGATGGCCTTAAATTATTTTCTAAAATTTCACACACACATGGCTTTAATGAAGATACGAGCAAGTTCTAAATTCTAACATTCATGAACGACACTCAAGAAAAACATAAGATAGCATAAGATAAAGCGAGTTAATGGCACAAAAGCTTACAGGCTTATCTTTCGCAACATGCTCAAATGCCCAATTTTCTTAACTATTGTCGAACAAATTAAAGACTTCTCCTCAACTATTCATCGCATTATTCACAAAAATATGTCATCTCATAAAATTAAATGATCATAGTAAAAAAAATCATACGGAAGCTATGTCCTCTTTCAAAAATCTTGATTAAAAATCACACACAAGCAATTAAATGTGCTAAAGCAATTAACGTGCTAAAAAAGTTAAAACTAAAAAAACAAAAATAAAAAATAAAAAAATTGAAAAATTTTAATGCCAATTTTATGCTCTACATGCAATCCTAAATGCAATGCAAAATACAACAAGATTACTAATTTACGCATTCTTAAAAACCCCCCAAACATAAAATATGATTGGTCCCAAACATATGAGAAAATTGTCAAAAACAAAAGAGTAATATGTAAAAATATTTAATGAATCATTTTCGTGAGGCCTGCAAGGAACTTGTCCGTCAAATTTGAAACTTAGAGGAGCAGATCGCACGGTTGGGTCGTGTGCGTCCACATGCTCGCGTCGTCTATCATATCTTTTTTGAACACGAGTTTGTCGAGACCGCCTCTTGGGTTTGCCCCCACAAAGCGCTAAGTTTTACATCTTGACTAGACTTCAAAATTCTAACATCACTTTGTCATTGAACCGTGCGGTTGAAAGCCTTGATCCTCATATTTTGTACCATCCATCGGACGAATGGCTTCGGAGTCTCGCATTCAACAAAAATGATGTTAGAAACAAAACAAAAAAAAATTACAAAAAAAGAAAAAAATCGAAAAAAAGAATACAAAATCTAAAAAAAATTACAAAATTTTTTTAAAGAAATATAAAAATATATTTACAAAAGAAAATCGAAAGGAAAAAAATTACAAAAATCGAAAAAAAAATTACAAACTTTTTGCTTCAATTAAGATTGAACTACTTATTACTTTATCTAAGTTGAATCTTTCAATCCCGAATCGGCGCCAAAAATTTGTTCGCCAATAATATTTGGATCTTACAACTACAAAGTCTGTGTAGTTTATAGAATAATGGCAAGTAAGGTCGTATTCCTCGTAGAGATTGACTACGAAACACTTAGGCTATAATAACATCGAGTTCGAATTTTATTGAAGCAACCGAATACCAAGTCTTTTATAAAAATAAAAAATAAAGAAAAATATATAAATTTGTGAACCCCACAATTATTTTCAACAACCACGAAAAACCTTAGGCACATAATCTCAATATGTTCTTCAATATTAAATCCAATTAAAGTTTCAATAACCAATTAATGCAATTCTATGGGATCAATTCCTAAAATAGTTTATTCTCCCGGATGGCGCATAAACTATAGAATAATAATAATTGAGGTATCTCGATCCATCACAACTATTATTAACTCCCAAAAGATCTTTGAATTGAAATATTCCCCACAAACAAGTAGTCTCTGATACACTACCCTTGTTTATGTCTCAATCGATTTTCATCTTGCTAGAACTCACCTTTCGGATTATGGACTAACAAGTATGACATGCAAATTATTGATCAGATAAAAAGAAATTATAAATAAGCACTCGAATTCATAAAATAGAACACATGAGTCAATTAAAAAATAATTAATCAATATTTAACATGAATCCACAGTTTTGATTATGCCACTAGATCCAGAAAGATTAGCCACACATTGATAACAAATTCATAGACAAACTTGAAATCAACATTATGACATCGTTTAAGCACATACACGATATCTAAACTAAAAAGAAAATCCCTTCGTGTCGGGATGGATTCTCCTTCCAAGCTCTTGTCTTTCCATGCTCTTGTGGTGCTCTTCGTAACCTAGCCCTTCTCTCTCGAGAGACCTTCGATCTTGTAATTATGTATATTGTGTTGTGTTGTATGGTGTATGAATGGATTTAAGATGATGAAAATTCGTTCGAGGCCTTATCCCTCTTATATAGGTGCTTCGAGAGATCACCGGTAGAGTTACGATGCGATTAGGACTCAAAAAGCGACCCACGCAGACACATCGCGGCGGCCGTTTCAACCCACGTAGTCGGCTTATGCGATTGGAAGTTGCTCCGGGGGTCATCACAAAATTTTTAGCCTTTTCTCTTAGCTTTCTATAGAAACTTGAAGCACCTCAATATAAATCTTGTAGAGGCGTTATGGCCAAATTACTAAACTGTCGATTAAAACCGTTAGCGCATTTGGATATTTTTGAAGGAAATTTCCTTTGTTCGATCGCCCATGCTTCTTTCCTTCACATCTTTGACCGTGCCTTGTCTTTTGACATATCATTTGAATGTGATATCGCACTTTGTCCTATTTAGCTCCATTTTCTTCGCAAAATTCACAAGAGTATGCGAGTATCACGTCCAACAAAGGAAACCAAGTAAAAACACACTATATATACATGCAAATACATCAATTATATATCATTTTAAGCCCTAAATACATGTATATTTTACACGTATCACGATTTTCACCTATGTTGGTTCTATATTTACAAGACCAACATATTCATCGATAAATTTTATTTATCGATTTGATTGTTTTGATTGATTCTTCGTTGTTAATCCGTATTGGTTGTTTCCGGTAATTTTAATGAAATTTAGTATTTTCTTAAAACGAATGTTGGCTATATTTTCAAGGGTATTGTCATTACTATATTCAAATTTGGGTTATATCATCCGTATGTGCAATAAAAATGGTTTGATTCAATTGTTGATCAAGCTAATATGATTAAAAAAACAATTATATATATTAAGTAAAATAATAATATAATAGATATTGTCATGTAATCATTATTCTAAAAATTTCTCTAGCCCCACCACCTAGTCCAAGTGACTATGAAAATTTAGAGGAGGTAAATAGATTTTCTCGATTTTTTAATTTACGCCTTTTATTTCGAATATGAAGATGATGATCAAAATAAAAGTGTGGAAATATAAACAACACACAATGATTTATAGAGCTTCAACCCACCTAGGGCCTAATGCTCTACCACTGTATGTCCGAATGAATTTCGAAAAGAGAAAAAGTATATTAATAAATACCAAACTATTACAATCTTTTACCTTGAAGAGTGACATACTCTTCTTACAACACCACCTATGAAGATTACCACAATCTTCCAATTCGAAGAGCACCAAACTCTTTTTCTTCACCATGAAGAGCACCAAACTCTTCAACACCTCGAAGAGCACCAAACTCTTCAATACAAAAAGCACCAAGTTTTTCAATCAACCCCTTCAATCAACCAAACGTGATCTTGCCAAAAGAACACTAACAATGATTTCTTGTTTTGGATGATGTTACAAGTACAATCAAGGTTACACTTTAAATGAAATATTACAACTCAAAAGTGTAAGTGTAATCAAGAAGGAAAGCCTAAAAAGTAAGATGTGAAAATGATAAGCTTAGGCTAGAATGTTGAAAGTGAAGAACAATATATTTGCATAAGAGATTTTCTTGTTGTGTTGTATTGTATTGTCTTATCGGTATTTATAGGAGATCTCTTAGATTTGAATCTCAAGAATAGGCTCCTTCTTGGAAAATATGTAAAAAATTGCAAATCAAATGGAGAAAATAGTGTTAGAAATCAATACCACAATTTCATGAAAAGTTGTCTCTTTGCAATATATAGTTTACTCACGATAAAATCTTAGGTTAACCTAGGTTGACCTCTAATGTTTAAAATTGAATGTTTCTTGAAAAAATCAACAGGTCTTGTACCGATCGACCTCGAAGTTCGGCCAGAGTCGCCCCTATGGTGGACCGGTCCACCTCACAATTTTATGATACAAAAAGATTTTCTTGAAAACACTTAGTCGATCGGTCGATCGATCGGCCTAGACCGTCTTACCTTCTGTTTGTTTCTATTTTAGAATTTCAACTTCAGGCACGGGTTTCCCTCTAGGGCGTGGTTAGCCTCGAAATAGAAGTGTTGTCCGATTTATGTCAAAAATAAACTTCAAGAAATACTCCAAAAATTAGTAAAAATACTTTAAATCGTTTTCAAATATTTAGACATCATTTGAGGATATTGTTTTGGTGTAAAACTCATTAATATAAAATCATCAAATTATGATAAAAATATTTATCTAACACCGCCCAGTGTTAGGCTCCTTTGATGTATATCATTTTCTTTTGATTAGGCCCCGCATAATCTATCCATACCCTCCCTAACCCTCGGACCTTTGCCAAGTGCTAGTCTTGATCGACACTGAAATTGGTGAAATATTTTGATATGACTAACCTACAACACATAAAATAAGGTTAGGGGTCCCCGGAGTTTTCTTGGAGAGGCCTTCCGATGCTCTAGTCAATGATTGTATAAGAGAAAAATCAAGAGCGCATTAATGTAATTCAAAGTAATTAATTGAAATTTATTACAAATGAACCGGTATAAACGTTTCATACATGGGATTATGTGACGCATGGGCTCGGTTTAATAAAGTTGACCGCTTGGGTTGTAGTGGTCACGTGGACCGCAAATAGTGAACCGAGCTTCACGGAACAGCTAATAATGGTTTGGGTATCATGGGCGAATTGATAATACTCGAGATCCAAGAAAGAATATTCATAAGTGAATAATTAAGTAATAACATAATTAAATAAGAAATATATATAATTATAATTTTATCCCCAACGATGTGTTTGCAAAAACATCATCTTTTAAAAGAAGTGATTTATTGTAGCACAAATAAAAACAATTGAGAATCGAAGTTTCTAGTGTTTGCAAATAGAATCGAAGTTGATAATCATAAGTTGAGAGTGTACGGTGAAAAGGTATAAATAAAAGTGCTTACTTGTTTGTAAATGTCAAACGAGAAACAAAATTAGAAACTTAAATCACACATCTCTCTATTTTTATATTCTAATTAAATAAAATAGAATCAAAAAGAGAAATTGACGTTTACAAACACTAAAACGTGGCTTTGTTCGACTAAAAGTTGAGAATCATTTTTTTATGATTGCAAATACTCCCAATATATTTAAAATATATTAAATAAATGTTTGAAATAAAGAAAAATGATTTGATCTATCCAACCAATTATTGAATGGTTTTATCTTTAAAATAGTTATTTCGATGCCAACCACCAATGTCGATCAATACAATTATCTAAATCAACTTTTAACTTATTGGTTCAGACAATTCAGTTTTACACACCAGATCATTTGAGCTATGACGCGCGAGGCATGTTTTGTCGTTGCAATATTAACAAATTATTAGGCATGTATTGTCTTTTCAAATTATTAACAGATTTTGCCTGGAGGAGACTACACAATCTACACTTGTACAATAATGAAAAGGAAAAATCTCATATAGGATCATCTTACGGTCTAAATGGATCCTATTGACCCGCGGATCTGTTGATCGTGCCTCATGGGTCACACCACCGCCGCCTTTTTTCCTGTTTTTCTTCCTCGCTTAAAGTAATAGTTTTATAAGAAAAAGCATTGATTTTTTTAGATAAAATATCATATTTTTAATATAACCACATATTATGATTACCTAACAGAAAGAAAAAAATAAATATATCGAGTTAAAGTAACACCTTTATGAGTAAAAGTATATATTTTTGAGAAAAATGTTATATTTTAAGAGTAAAAATATCTATTTTGAAATAAAGTATTAATATAGTCACATATTATGAATTCAATACAAAGAAAGATGAATAAAAATACGATAGAGTTAAAGTAATACTTTATAAGTAAAAGTATTTATTTTTGAGATAAAGTAACATATTTTTTAATATAGTCACAAATTATGAATATATATATATATAAGAGTTGTAGTAATATTTTTATAAGTATCTATTTTTTGAGATAAATATCATGTTTTTAATATAATCACAAATTAGGAATGAAAGAAAGAAGAAAAAAATATGATAGAGTTAAAGTAACACTTATAAGTAAAAGTATCCATTTTTTGAGATAAAGTATCATTTCTTTAATACGATCACATATTAGGAATTTAGTACATTTAAGAAGGAAAAATATATTTGACAAGAGTTAAAATAACACTTTTATGAGATAAAGTATCAATTGTTTGAGATAAACAATCATGTTCTTTAAGTACAAGTGAAGAAAAAAATAAATATGACGAGCTTTGGGAATTTGTAATAATTTATGAATGAGTTATATTCATGGTTATACTAAAATTGCGAGAATAGATACGGTGGTCTAGTGGTGGAATAGTATGTTGCCATGGTACAAACCGGGTTTGATTCCCGCCTCTACATTCGTCAGAGGCATTTTGTTTAATTTACCAGGTTATGGATATCGTGATATGGATCTGAAAATTGCACAAGTACCATGGTCTAGTGGTGGAATTCTATTCCCGGCCTCTGCATAGACTTCGGTTTTGATTCCCGCTTGTTGCATGCGTTTAATTTTTTTAAGATACTAGGGTATGGATCCTGATCCGGATCCTGATAGGATTCGTAAGATGGTCCTATGGGAGACCAACTCGATGAAAAACATACTTTCTTGAAATTGAAAATTCCAAGAAAACCAAGAGATGTTTATTAAAGCAATGATGATGATCTCACTACAAGAAAAATGTTGACAGACAACACTAAAAGGACAACAATGTTTTGCTAAATTGTTGTCTCTTTAAAAATATCAACAACATTTTCCCGAAAATCATTGTCTGCGATATATAATTAATTTTTCAAATACAACATATTTTTGCAATTGTTGTGGTCAACGCCTACCACAACAAAGTGTTGTTGGGTCAAATACAACAATTTGCAAAATTTATATTATATTTAAGAAAAGAATAATCTCAATAATTTTTAATAATTGTTAGTAATGTATTAAGATCTTAAACAAAAAAACAAAAATATTATATTATTTCTAATTGTTCTCCCATCTCTCAAGCCCTAATCCCTCTCTCTCTCTATCTCTATCGAGTTCCTCTCTCTCCTTCAAGACCACCTTAGTCGCGTTGTCGTTTCGCTTCTCCGTCGCTCTGCCATTTCGCCTTCTCCGATGCAATGTCATTTTGCCTTTTCCACTGTTAGTCCAAGTGGCTACGATAATCTAGAGAGGGGTGAATAGATTATGCCGATTTTCTGAGTTTCGCCTTTTTTTTCGAATGTGTAGATGATAGCAAGAATGAAAGTACGGGAAAATAAATAACCCATGATGATTTAAAGAGCTTCACCCCACCTAGGGACTATGTGCTCTACCACCCCAAAGATATCCGGGATGGATTTCAAAAAGAAAAATAATTTTATTAATAATTACCAAAATTATTACAACTTCACCTTGAAGAGTACCACACTCTTCTTACAACACCACTAAGGAGATTACCACAATCGCCTTCCTTCACCTATGAAGAGTACCACACTCTTCAACACCTAAAATCACCCAAGTGTGCTCTTACCACAACAATACTAACAAGGTTATCTTGCTTTGGATGATAGAAACAAATTCAAGATTACAACTCGATAATGAAGTATACAACTTTGATGTGCAAGTGGAATTAAAAATGAAGCCTAGTACTCAAGTTCAAGTGAAAGACTCTAGGCAAAGTACAACAAGAATTTTGACAATGAAGAATAATAGTTTTGCTTGTATTGTATTGCTTGTGTAGTTGTGTTGTTATATTATTGCTTCAAAACTTCCTCTATTTATAGGAGGGGTTTGAACATTGATAAGATCCTCTAGAGAGTGAAATCAGAAAGAAAATACAAATTAAATCAAGATTATAGTTGTTACAAATCAACTCCACAAAATCGGGAAAAAGTTGTCTCCCACAAGCTCAAAATTTGACGATTTTGAGTTGGTCGACCTCGATCAATACAAAGATTTGAAAAATAAGTCCATTGCGGTTGAGACCCACACAGTCAACCGGGAGGGGATCGGCCGGTCGACTTATTGGTGCGACTGTCCCCGCTTGTTCCAAATGTGAGAAATTGAGACAGAGAGACAGGGGAGCAAAATACACAGGTTGACTGGGGTTGGTACGACTCGTCGACCCCGTGTCAACCCCAGTCGCCTCTCGGAACATTTTGATTGAGAAAATGTAATCTTAAAGCTTCACGCACCTACGACCTATTCCGGGAGCATTCCGACGTGAAAAAATTCGACTTCATCTTTCGGCTCTATTTTACCTTGATGGTATTCGATAAATATTAAAAACACTTTAAAACATAAAAATCACTTTATATATTGCCAAAAATGAAATATTGTGAATAATCAAAAATAAACATCAAGAAAATACTCCAAAAAATAATTTAAAACGATTAGGAGTATTTGGACAACAATTGGGGACATTGTTTTGGTGTAAAAGCTCATTAAAACAAAATCATCAAGATCATGATAAAAACATTTATCCAACAAACTCTCCTTTTTGATGATTACAAACCAAAATAATTTTAGGAAATCAATTTTTAAAACAAAACGTATTTTACCGGACAAAAAATAAATATTCGTATTAAGCAACAATAATCACAAAGATAGGAGCATAAGATTTTTCAAAAGATATTTTATAAAAGATCCCCTATCAACTTGTACAATAAGAGTAAGTAGAAGCAAATAATTAAAAGCTAAAAGCCCACTTTTACAATTTCATCTTGAATTAAATGAGCTTAGAAGCTCCCCACATCAAAAAGAAATTATTAGACATGTATAAGAGTCCATAATACATCCAATGGACTAATTACATCTACAGACTTTTGGCTTTTTCAATCACAACTTATAGCTCTTTTCTGAGCTTTTTCTAGCTTCTTTGAGCTAATGAGCTTATTTCATGTTTCTCCCCTTCTAATCATCAAAAGAATTTTAGCACGATAAAAACATTATATATTAATATCAAAGTGCGCAATTGAACCGATATATCGATCTTTTGAACATGAAGCTTAAAATTCAATTAAGGGAAAATTTGATAAGACGATTTGTAAAAGCTCATTTGAGAGACAAAATATGATCTCTATATACTTATAAGACTTTTAAAAATGAGAGAGTCATGTAAGTGAATAAATTTTCGTTGAAACATTTTATCGAGCACATGGCATGCGTAGGGTAAAAAAAACGAAGATGTATATAACACTTGTAAGTGCAATCATGCCCAAAAAATCATCACCAATCATAATTATACAATCATAATTCATCATCATACATAATTCCCATCACAAATATACAAGAATGGAATCAAAATACTAAAATGTAAGCACTTTCTCAAGGTTCAACCCAATTGATATTAAACGGGAATTAAACTTACCAATTAATCGGAGAAGTCGAGCAATAATGATGCTATACGAGCAATATGATATTCAAAAAGTGGAATTTATAAAAAAATACATTTTGAGTGAATTGTGTGTGATATTTGCAAAGGGGTTCGAGTTTAAAGAAAAGAGCAAAAATGACTAAGTGTTGGACAAAAGCAATTTCTATCTCTCGAAATACTCGAGTCGACCTGGTCAAGGGGGTCGACCGATCCAGGCACTGTCGACCGGTCGGCCCCTAGGTCATCCGGTCCCCGGAGCTAATTTTTGGTTATGTCCGATTGTTTATCCAAAAATCTGATTTTTCACCCCTAAGTTTGAAAAATGTACAAAATGCAATCATATACCTTATTCAATATGCATTATGCCTAAACGAGCTCGTATTGAAGCAAAAGACTACAGAGATAGCGGTTTTGTAAAAATATCCGCAAGTTAATCTTGAGACGGAACAAAAGACATCCCAATTTTTCGTTTAGAAATGCAATCCCTTAGAAAATGATGACGAACTTCGATATGTTTAGTACGATTGTGATGAACCGGTTTTGAGAAATATTTATAGCGGATGTATTATCACAAAAATTGGAATATTTTCAAAAGAACATTTGTGATCCGCTAAGGTTTGTTTCATCCAAAGCAATTGAGTACAACAAAAAGCCACGGAAATGTATTCGGTTTCGGCCGTTGATAAGGATACACAATTTTGCTTCTTTGAAAACCAAGATACTAGGCAATCGCCTAAAAATTGACATGATTCGAAGTACTTTTGTGATCATCAATATTTCCCCATAGTCCGAATCACTATATCCATTAAGAGAAATTTTTTTCATTCTTAGAATAAAACAAGCCATATAGAATAGTGCCTTTCAAATATCGAAAAATCCTTTTAACAACGCTCATATGAGATTCTTTGGAATTGCTTTGAAAATGATCATATAGGCATACGGCATGACGAATATCCGGTCTACTTGGGGTTAAATAAAATAAACTACCAATCATACCTTGATATTTGTTGCCATTGCGATAGTGACGGTTCTTTCTTCTTCAATGCCGAACTTTTTAGAAGTTACTTTGTATACATTGATTGTGAAATATAAATACCTTCTTGGCATTGCTTAATTCAAGTCCAAGGAAGAATTGAGCTTCCCCATCATACTCATCTCGAATTCACCTTGCATCAACTTAGAAAATTTCTTGCACAAAGATTCATTAATAGCACCAAATATAATATCATCAACATAAATTTGAACTGCAAACAATCTTGCCCTTTTCAAAAAACAGTAGTATCAACTTTACCTCTTGTAGAACCATTTTGTAAAAGAAAAGAGCTAAGTCTATAATATCATGCACGGTGTTTTCAAACCCCGGAGGTTATTTTACTTAGACCTCCACTAGAATAAAACCATTTAAAAATACGGATTTAACATCCATTTGGTAAAGCTTGAAATTTTTAAAACAAGAATAGGCAATTAAAATATGAATAGCTTCTAAACGTGCTATGGTGCAAAAGTTTCATCATAATCAATACTTTCTTTTGACAATACCCTTGAGCTACTAAACTTGCCTTATTTCGAACAATATTGCCTTGGTCATCGAATTTGTTCCTAATACCCATTTTGTACCATAATTGTTTCGATGTAGACAAGGTACCAATTTCCAAACATCATTCCTTTAAAATTGATTCAATTCCTCTTGCAATCCTAAAAACCAACTCTCATCTACAATTGCTTCCTTAGCATTTTTAGGCTCTTTTGAGAAATAAGAGCTTTCTCGGCAAATTTTCTTCTAGTCGTCACTTTATGAAGGGGATCACCAATAATGAGATCTTTTGGGTGATCTCCTTTTCAATGCCACGGGAAGATCCGAATTATCACCTTTATCTTTTTAGGAACATTTGAGGTTGACGGTTGATCATTTGAAGTAGAAAGTTGATCGGTTTGAGCATCGGCTGAACAATTGGTTCAATAACATCCTCTTCATCACTTTCATTATCGGGTATCCTTTCAACACCCGTGGCTTCATTAAATTTAACATGGATATATTCTTCAACAACCATACTAGTCTTTTTGTAAACCCAATATGTTTTGCTCTTGGTTGAGTACCCCATAAATATTCCTTCATCGGCCTTAGGATCAAGTTTGTCCAATTGATCCTTAGTATTAAAAATAAAACACTTACACCCAAATATTGTGAAGTAACTAAAATTTGGAGTTCTTCCTTTCCAAAGCTCACACGGTGTTTTATTCAACTTAGGTCGAAGGTAAACACGAATAATAACATAACATGCGGTACTTACGCTTTCGCCCAAAAATATTTTGGAAGTGAAAATTTCTTTATCATGGACGGACTTATTTCTTGAAGAGTCCGGTTTTTTCTTTCGGCTACTCCATTTGGTTGTGGTGTTCTTGGAGCCGAAAAATTGTGAGCATACCCTTGGTTTCACATAAAACTTTAAATTCACCATCAAATTCACCATCTCGATCACTACGAATAGACTTGATAATATCTTCCTTTTTATTCTCAATAAGTCTACACAACTTAACAAACTCATTAACGGCATCGCTTTTAATTGCAAGAAAAATAGCCCAGGTATATCTAGAAAAATCATCGACTATAACAAAAGTGTAATATTTTCCACTTAAATTAGTCGTACCAATATCCCCATACAAATCAAGATGAAGTAATTGTAGATGCTTGATTGTGGAAATTTCATTTTTGGCTTAAAACTACTTTTAACTAATTTGTTCTTTTGACAAGTGTCACATAAGCCAAGATTTTCAAAATTCAATTTGGGTAGTCCTTTTACATGTTGGTTTTTGTAAATATTTTGCAAATTTTTGTATCCAACATGTCCAAGTCGCCTATGCCATAAACTAGTTAAATCATTATTGGCTACAAGACAAAACACATTTTGACCAACCAAATCACTTGTGCAAATTTTATAAAGATATGCTTTTTCTATTTGCTTCACAAATAATTTCATCATGTTTAAGAATAAGGCATTTTTCTTTATTGAAAATAACATTATAGTGTGAATCATAAAGTTGGCTTACACTTATCAAATTGAACTTAAGCCCTTCAACTAAAAGAACATTACTAAGAGAGAAAGAAGAATTACCAATTTCTCCATTTCCAAGAATTTTTCTTTTCCATTCCGAACATGACCATACCCTCTTCTTGGAGCTTGATATTGGTAAAACGTTTTCTCCTTACGATCATATGGCGCAAACATCCGCCGTCCACGAGCCATTTTGAATCTTCTATTGTTGTTATAGCCCCTATTACCCGCAAATGAATTCTTTTTAGGTACCCTATAATTTTGGTGTCCATGGGGTTAGTTTAGAGACCTTTGGGTCTCCAAAATAGCTAAAGTTATTTTTCAATTTACAATCATTAGCATAATATCCAATTTACTACAATAAAAGCAAATAAGATTATTGGAACTACTAGCACGCATTTAAAGTCGGACCTTGGTCATTTTTCTTAGAAGCATTTTGAAAAGGTTTATAACCAAGTACTAATTTTGAATACTCACCTCTTTGTGCATCTAATTTTTGTAACTTGATCCGTGTTTAAATTAAATTGATACACATCCTTTTTTAAATTTTTAATTTGTTTTGTGAGCATTTATTTTTCGAATCAAGATTATGAACTTTAACAAGAGTAGTAGCATGAGCATGATCAAGTGATTCATAAGAAGTAAATAATTTATCATTTTCTAATTTAAGCTCTTTATACTCCTTTTTCAAAGTCTTGTATTTAACAATCATATTTTGAAACTCATTTTGCAATTCATTATAATCACGTTATATTTCATCAACTAAGGAAGAAGATGAAGAATTAGAGCGTAACTCGTTATATTCATCGCCTATGGCCATGAGGCCAAGTTCGGCTTCTTCTTCCTCATCGGATGTGGTGAGTAGCTCATCCCAAGTTTTGACATCCGCATTTAGAGCTTTCTTTTTCGAAAAACGCCTTTTCTTCTTTTGCTTCTCTTCCGCTAGTTTTGGGCAATTGGCTATTTAGTGCCCGGATTTTCCGCATTTAAAGCAAGAGTTGTCTCTTGATTTTCTTGCCTTATTTTTGTTCATAAATTTGCAAATTTTTGAACAAGACCACATTCTCCTCATCCTCTTAAATCGTCGCTAGCACAATATGAAATATTAGAAGAAGATGCTAACCATTTAGGAATATTTTGCGTACCTGATTGAGAGGTGGATGGTTTTGAATTTTTCTCTCCATAAGATAGACTTCATAAATGAGGAGGTGGATGGTTGTTTATATGATGCTTTCTAGAAGAATTTCCGTAGAAGATTTCCTTTCAATGACATTTTACGTATTCTTATCTCTAGTGTTGTTGAGCGTTATGAATCAAAAACTATATCGTTTGTGAAATTCGATGAGTTCAATTATTAGTGTTTTGTGTCAAACTTCAAATTCATTTCATCGATTGTATCCTTCCTCATCAAGCTATGAGTAATCGAGTTAAAATTGTTGAATCATAAAACTTCTTTTCGGTCTTCAATTAAGAAGTTGAATTGTTGTCTTTATTTCCTTTATCTAGTTGTTAGATAATCTCCATTATGTATTTGGTTTCAATTCTCTAGCCCATTGACTATTTTGACACTAATTTATTTGGTAAAAGTCGGATATCCTACTTTTATAATATTCTCTTGCATTAATGTTATTAAATAGATATTCTAAGCTCATCGGACTTATACATACATAGAAGGTAATGTTTTACTCCTTTATTAGTATGTTGATTGATTCTTTAATATAACCTGCGATGATTAGACTATGTCGAGAAAAAAAAACCGTGATATATTTGCGATGAAGAAGTTGAAAAAGTCGAAATGCTTCGTAGAGGGCATAGTCGAGTCCATTATACACACGTTGTTCTTGTAAAGATTACAATATTATTATTTATGCAAGATCCTAGAATTCACTTCATATAAGACGAATTGTTGCGAATTATTCATTTTCAACACTCAACTTCACACACTAATGATCTCTATTTTGGAAATTGATTATATATTCCATGTACCTTGCTTTACCCGATTTTCTTGAAAAGGCAAAATTTTGAATAATAAATCCATGGTATATATAAATTGATTGAAAAGAAGGCATGAAGATTCTAGTTTTTATGTTGAAAAAGTTAATTAATCTTCACTTTGGCATTCCTTCGTTATATACCTCTTCGTAGAAGATATAAAAAAATATCTTTCCTTTTCGCCTTTTACTATCCTCAAATATTAGCTTATAGATTGAATTTTCATATCGGTTGTAGAACAGAGATATTGGAATTATCTTAGCCCCTTGTATTGCAATTAAATCAAAATGAATCCGAATAAATCCAACCAATATGGCATAAACATCTCGTGATGTGCCATCTAAATACTTATGCATCATTTTTCTCTCCATTTTCTTTCTAAACTAAGCCCCAGCTATGTATTACGGGTAGTTGTTTACTACCAATATCTTGGAGAAATGTACTTATTTGGGAGATTCTATCCGCATGCTTTATAGGTTGAACATGTGAAAATCGAAAGGAATTTGCTTGTTGAAGTTGCGAGCAACTATATCGTCAAACTTTATTGCTCGTTTCAAGATGCAAAGTACTTGTATCTAGTAATGGAGTATCTACCTGGTGGTGACATGATGACTTTGCTAATGAGAGAGACACCTTAATGAAAGCGAAAATTTTGCGGGTTATCGACTTATTTTAATAATGATATTATTATTAAAATGAATAAAAATCGACTTATTTTGCAAAGGTTATCACGTTCGCTTGACATCGAGTAACATGTATGTCCTCTTTAACTTAGTTTTATTCCTACTTCCTATCCGTATAGTGTGTGATTCATAATAGTCTATGTTCCCCTCATTCAAAGTTACACGTGTTTGTAAAAATTGCGGTGTCAATATGGGAGAATACTTTTGTGATATCCGCAAATTTTACGACGATGATGTAATTATCCTTCTATCTACAGCTTATGAAAGTGATGCAATCTTGAATAGTCGGCAAACCAGATTCAAGATTATTCAAGAATGCATCACTTTCGTAAACAATTAATAGAAAGATAATTAAATTTTCTTCATAAAATTTGCGGATATGGCAAAAATATTATCCCATATTGACACCGCAATTTCTTTAAACACGCCGAACTGAATGAGGGAAAGATAGACTAATATGAACAACACACTATACGAAAGGAAATAGGAATAAAACTATGTTAAACAGACATACATATTACTTAGTGTCAAACATGTAACATATAACCTACAAAATAAGTCATATTTTTATCCATTTTAATAATTATATCATTATTAAAATGTCGATAACCCGCAAAATTTTCGATTTCCATTAAGGTGTCCTCTCGTCATTAGCAAAGTCATCATGTCACCATTAGGTAGATACTCCATTACTATATACAAGTACTGATCTTGAAACGAGCAATAAAGTATGACGATGTAATTGCTCGCAACTCCACCAAGCAAATTCCATTCGATTTTCATGTTCAATCTATGGCATGCGAGATAGAATCACCCAAATAAGTACATTTCTCCAAGCTATTGGTAGAAAACAACTAGCCAGAAGTACATAGTTCGGGCGCTTAGTTTAGAAAGAAAAATGGAGAGAAAAAGGAAGCATAAGTATTTAGATGACACATCACGAGATGTTTATGCCACACTGGTTGGATTTATTCAGTTCATTTTGGTTTAATTGCTCCACAAGGGGCTGAGATAATTTCGATATCTCCGTTCTATAACCGACATAAAAATTAAGTCTCTAAGCTAATATTTGATGATAGTAAAAGGCGAAAAGGGAAATAAGTTTTTCATATCTTATACATGTATATAACGAAGGAATGCCAAAGTGAAGATTAATTAACTTTTTAAACATAAAAACTAGAATCTACCTGCCTTCTTTTCATTCAATTTATATATTCCATGGGTTTATTATTCAAAATTTTGCCTTTTAAAGAAAATCAGACAGAAATTAGGATACATGGAATATATGATCAATTTCCAAAAGAGAGATCATTATTGTGTGATGCTGAGTGTTTTAAATTGAATAAGCTACAACAATCCATCTTATATGAAGTGAATTCAAGGATATTGCATAAATAATATTATTGTAATCTTTACAAGAACATCGTATATATAATTGGACCTCGACTGCCCTCTCTGAGCAATTATGACTTTTTCAACTTTTTCATCGCAAATATATCACCAATTTTTTCTCCCGACATAGTCTAACCATCACAGGTTACATTTAAGAATCAATAAACATAATAATAAATGAATAAAACATTACCTTCTATGTATGTATAAGTCTATGAGTTTAGAATACGTATTTAATAACATCAATGCAAGTGAAGATTAGAAAAGCAGGATATCCGACTTTTACCAAATATATTAGTGTCAAAATAGTCAATGGGCTAGAGAATAGCAACCACATACATAAGGATATTATCTAACAACTACATAAAGGAAATAAAGACAACAATTCAACTTCATAATTGAAGACTAAAAATATGTTTATGATTCAATTTTTTACTCGATTACTCATAGCTTGATGAGGGAAGGATATAGATGATGAAATGAATTTGAAGTTTACACCCAAAACACTAATAATTGAACTCATCGAATTTCACAAGCGATGTAGTTTTTTAGATTCGTAACGCTCATCAACACTAGAGATAAGAATGCGTAAAATCCCATTGAAAGGAAATCTTCTCGAATTCTTCTAGAAAGCATCATATAAACAACCAGGGTTCATATAGAAGAAAATCAAATAAAGAAAAAGAGACAAGAGAACCAAATTCTCAAAAGTCAATACAATCAAGAAGACATTTTTTTGGTGTTCCTATGTTAACAGGAATCTGATGCATGAACTAGTGGAGCCTGTAAATAGTAATTTTCCCCATCAACATAATAAAATAATCGGTTGTTAAGTCATTGCTTTGCCAATTGAACATTATTACCAAGATCATCATACACCAACATCATCTGACCAGCCTCTTCGTACATCGTAAACTTCTCAAGGTTACTTGAAGAAATGCTACTTTCAACCCATGTCTAAGAAAAAAGCACCAATTACCAAATTAGTGGTAAGAAGACCCAAATTGGCAGCTAACTCATTTCACATATTGGAATAAATATAAAAACAATTTGTCACAAAATATAAAAACACTTTAGTAATCTCTCATCACATCGACTTACTCTCTACGTCAAAACGAAAGATTTACAGAAAGCAGAATAACATAATGACCAGCTACACTCAAAATATAAAGTAGACACAAGCCAATGTAAAATATTATCAATACAATATACATATAGTTCAATTACCAGAGTCCCTCCCTCAAGCATATGACACACCTTAAAAATCCAGGATAAAAGAAATGGCTCAAGAATCCCCTTAAACTTCAAAAATTTAATCACACACATAGTTGTATTATAATAGTTCAATAATTTGCCTGCATATCCTCCAATCCATTCTTACATTAAATTCCCTTCTCCATACGCAAAAATAATAGCCAAATAATATATTGTAAATAGGAATAACAAAACACAACAATGCGTATACAATAGGAACTTGTAGAAATGACAATGGATATACTACTATAGCATCAAATGCTCTTTGCAACACTCAATGTCACAATTTATACAACTCGAATGCATATCATATCCAAATCAAGAAGGAATAGATGATTGATACATATCATATCAAAAATCGGAGATTTGAAAAGTGCTAACTATAGTTTGAAATTTTCAAATCTGAAATAGATAACAATAAAACTCCAACACTGTATAAATAAGTAATCCATATCTAAAAATAAAGCATAGATATCAATTTCACAAAATTACGAGATCTCTACGTTTGGTTTCCAATTTAAAACAAAAATAGGGGAAAACTTAAATCTTGTGCAAGTAGATAAAATTCATTGATCAAATGATACCGGTTTAAAAAACGTGCAACAAAGATTTTTTTCGCACTTGGATTTGTAAAGACTTGAAGTTTGTTTAACAATTTTGGAGGCATCGCGGAGAAGGTGAAACGATAGTGCGGGGCGGAGAAGGGAAATGGCGGAGCGGCGGAGAAGCGAAACGAAAATGCGGCAAAAGTGGTCTTGAGGGATAGAGAGGAACTCGATATAGATAGAGAGAGAGAGAATTAGGGCTTGAGAGATGGAAGAATGATTATAACTAATATAATATTTTTCTATTTTGTTAAGATCATAATACATTATTAACAATTATTAAAAATTATTGAAATTAGTTTTTCTTAAATAGAATATAAATTTTGCAAACCTGTTACATTTGACCCAACAACACTATTTTGGTAGGCGTTGACCACAACAATTAGTGTTGTCTTTCAACATTTTTCTTATAGTGAATGAATTCATATTCTACTAAATTATTCTAGTTAGATTTAGAGATATTCATAAATTTTGGATAAATTTCACTTTACCCCTTATACTCTAATTGAATATCACTTTACCACTTTATACTTTCAATTGTATCACTTTACCCCCTTGTAATATTAATTTGTATTACTTTACCCCTTATACAATTAAATGTAAGAGGTAATAAAGTGATACTAATTAAGAGTATAAGGGGGTCGAAAAATAGTACAATTGAGAGTACAAGAGGATAAAGTGATACTCAAGGAGATTTTAGGGGGCAAGTGAGATTTACCCTAAAGTTTTGATATTGATGGTGCAATCGATTTATGCAAGGGTCACTACAACATAAATGACATATGATAACACCCAAAAATATTACATAATAGCCATAAAATATTACTATAGACAATAGTTAGCACTTTTTATGGTATGCACTTGCCCATGCTACCCATAGTCTATGGTATCACTTTTAATAGCTTTAGTGACACTTTTTCTAAGGATTGCATTAAGTACTCATCTATTGTAACACTTTATAAAAACAATTATAAATTATTACATATCAATCTAATGTAGCACTTTTTGGTCAAAATATAACACCTTTTTTGGCAAAAATGTAATACTTTTTTGTAGCACTTTGACGCATTTAACAAGATGCATCTTTTGTTTTGATTTTTATATACACACACACACACACACACATATATATATTATGCTTATATATAAAAAAATTATATTATAAACCATATGTATTAAAATTATATTATGCACTGTAAATATAAATTTATATAATATATTATATATATTGGAAATTATATTTTATATTACATATTATATTTTATATTAAAGAATATAATAAAAATAATAAATATAAATATCAAATAAATTTATCAACGAATTGATTTTCCATTGGTAAAAATAAAATGAAGTATAGAAATAAAAAATTCATTTATTGAAGGAAAAAATCCATAATTACTTGTGACATCAATTTTCGTTGGTAATGTCTTTTTTAAAAAAAAAAAAGGTTGCAAAGTAAATTAGCTTCCATTAGTAAAATTAAAAATATTAAATAAAAATAATTGGGATTTTTTCGTGGATATTACGATAGATTTAATTACATTTATAAAGTTTTTTTAAAAAAGTCTAAAATAAAAATAAAAACCTTCGGTAATGCCTACGAATGGTTTCCATTGATACAATTTGTGGGTATTTCATAAGTTTCTTGTAATGTCATATAACATTTAGCAATTGATTATGTATCACTTATATACATACTCCATATAATGAAATTAATAGCAACAAATAAATAATCAATATATTTTATTTATGAAATCTTAAATTATGTTAATGCTACAAGTAAACTAACTAAAATCACGTATACAATAAAGAGGCAAAATAAAGTGTAAAATCTATGAAATTAGCATTTGAATATTTATAGATTAGTACACTAAAACATTTACAAGAAAATACAAATTAAGAAAAAAATGTTGCTTTTGTCTTTATCTAATATTGAGATATCAATTAAATAAATAAATCGTCCGCATTATCTAATTAAAACGACGTAATTTTGTGTTACCAAAAATATAGCCAAAAAAGTGTTACAATTAATTGAATATATTTTTACGTGGAGTGTTATTTAATTAAAGTGATACCTATTTGTATTACCAAAATAATAAAAAAGTGATACTTACAAAGTGCTACTTATTTGAAACTCGTTATAAATAAATGTTACATATTTATAAAGTTCTACAAAAGTGTTACATAAATATTATAATGTAAAAGTGTAACAAACATGTGTTACATAATGTGCTTTATGTAAAAAGTGCTATAAATTTGTGTTACCTAATGTCATTTATGTTGTAGTGGGTATCCCTAAGAATTATTATCTTATTATGTTGTCGAAATTCCTATTTTTCAAGCTTGCTTAAGTTGGAACCGGAAAAAAATATTATCTAATTAGAAAAGTTATTAATTCGTGGTGCTTATATTATGTGTGTGTCACTACAAGAAAACATTGAAATTCCAATGGAGAAAATCCGTTGGAATTTGACCAATTTCCGTTGGAATTATCGTTTCCAACGGAAATTCCACTAAAAATGAGCCGTTGGTAAAATGGTCATTGGAATGCCAAAAATCCAAGGGAAATTCTAATGGAAAAATATTCCAACAAAGTAGTTCCAACGGTATTTATTCGCTGAATATCCAATTGTTGGAAAAAAATCCAACGAATATTCCAACAATAATTCCAATGTAGTTATACCTTTGGAATTTAGTCCAACGATGATTCCAAAGGGTACTAATCTTTGGAATAAATAATCGTTGGAATGAACTCTAACAATTATTCCAACGCTATGTCCAACGACATTATATTGTTGGAATTAATTCCAACGATAATTCCAACTATATATTTCCATTGGAAGTTAAGAAAAATTCCAATGTTTTTTTGTTGGAAAACATTCCAACAACAATTCCAACGGATTTTTTTCTCAAGAATTAAAAACATTCCAATTGTTGGAATGTTTCTATAAATACTTTTGAACCTTTAAAATAGTTAATTTATTAGCAATAACGTGCAGATATAATATCATAAAAAGTCGATCAAATATTTCCAAAATGTACGATATAATTTGTCCAAGACATAACAAACAAATCAACAATCCTAAAAGTAATAATATCATCAACGACCCCCAAATCCTTCAACAAAAAATAAAGCCAATACAAATAAATTAACAGTCTCCATACTCATTATCATTCCTCACATCTTCATCAACCCCAAAATCCGCATTAGCATCATTAAGCATACCATTTCCAAGTTTAAATCATGAACGCGGCGGGTTGCACCATTGAAAAAGAGGCATCATGGCTAGAGGAAGCGCGTGATACGCCCGTGAGCTTCTCCGAAGACTACGGATGGTGGCCAATTCACTCCTCAATAGCGCTCATACGGTCGCATAGCTTTTTAATATCAATAGATTGAGTGTCGTTAGACTTCAAACCCGAAGAACAATACAAAGTCGCCTCAAATCCAAATCCGCAAGATTTGCCTCTCTTATGCTTCCCTCTATTGACCTCATATATTCCTAAAAGAATAGAATAAAATAAATATTACAATGGAAGAATAGTAGTTCAGAAATCAGAATCCATGGAAAACTGAAATCAATAAAATTTGATAAAAGGCAAACCTATTATTCTGGTTGATAATAAGTGAAGCCTATTTCAAGAATCCATAGAGAACATCCTAGAATATTCTCCTAATGAAAAGGAAAAATAAACATAGACTGAGAGAAAGTGTCAATTTTTGTTAATCCCATTAATACAAGTTGAATATTTTTTTTTGATCATTTCATCTCTCTTTTCAAAAGCAGAGCAGAAACTCATATAAATCTAGTTTATACACAGGCACAGACTCAACAAAAATACACGTCACAAAACCTAACCAGCCAACTCAAAAACTCGGAAGAGAAAAGGATAAAAATCCAAATAAAAAGGAAAATACAAGGCCAAAGGGGTTTACATGGCCAGAAATTTCGATTATTGCAAGTATTAATATAGAAACTTAAAAAAATTATTTTGAGTAATACATGCCAATCCAAGGCAAGTGAAAGTGAAACAGAGCTTCAGTAGAAAAAGATCCAAACAAAGATTTTACAAAAGCATAAACCTTTTCAAACTTACTCCTACAGAGAGATTATAATGCACCCGAACATTATGATCTTTGAAGAACCAAGTGAAAAAAATTTCCACTAATATAAATTAGTTAGATATTCATAACATTATGAGATAATCGTGAAGGAAGACAACACATTTTTATCTAAGATAAAATTATCACTCAATGAATATATACCTATATTGAAGCATTAAAATTATCTAAGGTAAGCAGGGATGTTTATATTGAAGCATTAAAACTATCACTCAATGAATTGAAAGATCCATTTTTAACATGGTAAATACTCAAATTTATATGCAATATAACTAATATGGTAGCTAACACATATATGTCAGAGAGATTTACATATCTTCTTTTATGCTCAGAAATAGAGATTGCGCCGCCTCAATTGACAAAGCCATCCTTGTTGGTAGCTATGTTCTTTTTTTGTTCTGCTCAGATAACTGCTTGAAATGGGAGTCTGTGTCCCACCTATATATCAGAAAAATATTGCAGTCATACTTCAGGATAATTGTTGTCATAAACAATGCGTAGCTGCATAAGAACATTTTGAACAGGTGAAACTGATGACTATTGGATTTATGCCTTAGCACCAACAAATTATTAAGTTTATTCGATGTTTAATGAAGTCAGTAATAATTTAAAGAATATAATCACTAAACAAAAACATTTAATTATTGAATGATCAACTTATCTAAAAGTGCATGTGAAGAAAAGAGAATTAAGGCCTTGTATGGTTGTGTTTCCAACACCATTTTTCCGCTTTCCAACTATTACGCAAAAATGAGTTTAAGTTGTTGGGTAAATTTTGGTGAAAGGTTTCTTTTGAGAAAATGGTGGGATTGTGTATAGTTTAAGTCGAGGCCGACTTAGATTCTGTCTCCGCAAGACGAAAATGCCCCGTATACTAGTGCTTACGGTTCCGGCGCTACTTTGTAAGATACAACGACTTTGATTCCTAAGTTAGCGGACAAAGAAAAACCTAACAACAAATGAAACATTTTCCCAGTTGGACTCTTTTAATTAATTACGAAAATTAATTAAATCTATTTAATTAATTACAAAAATTAATTAAATATTTAATTTTTTTAAAGGTTTTTGGTCCAAAAGAATAAGGGCCTTGAAGCCCAAGCCCAAGCCCAGGCCAATGACCCACGACCCGACCGGGCCGGGCCGGCCGAGCCGAGCCGGCCGGCGGCGGCGGAGCAGCCACATGTGTGCTTTGACCAAACCCACAAGATGTAGGTCCTCTCCCCTTTAAAAACTTGGGTGCCCCAGGCCCAAACCCATTTGTCCACTTTAGGATAAATAAAGTATGCAACTTTACCTCCTTTTTTCCTATATGGGATGGAGCATCTCTCCTCCCCCATATTTTCCATTTTCCATACCATTTATTTGTATTAAGTGGCTAACTTCTAGCATTAATTTCTCATTCACCCGGAATCGGTTTTGAGAAATTCCAAATGCTATTCTCATCTACTCTCTTAGTAGAATTTTTACAAATAATTTAATTCCATTTTTCACAAATGGAAACCACTTAATTAATTGGTCAAAATCGGGTCAACACACCATTTATCAAAGACCATTCCAACAATCCCCACATGAATGAAATTAATGCATGCGTGTATGCAGATTCGTTTGAAAGTCTCGGCGAATCGTTATTGCATCGAGATAGGTAGCTTGTGGCTTTGAACCTTCCTTAGTAAGGTACTATCGGATTTACTAGTCCGCTTAGTGACGCGATGTCTTGAACTACTCACCGCTTTGTGTAAACCAAGACAACAAGATTTTACACAATAACAACTCTAACACTTTGTTGTTCTCACGTTGTGTCCATTTCGCCCCGGACCATATCTTAGATTCATAAGTGTTTCATTTGAAGCGGCCATTACTTCTCACTTATATAGGTGATCTCCTATTGAAGAGTATCCCCGCAATACTCCACCTTTCGGTAAAGGAATCATTAAAAGTCTTAAACTTAACCTCACCACATTCAAAGCAGGTTTAAATACACTTGGATGTATCGAGAATGAGCTAACACATTTTTCAAGTGTTCAAATTTGAACATTCATAACTTAGTTGTCCCATTGAACCAAGGTCTTGGGATCTCCAATTCACAAGGTTGGGTTACCGCTATGAACATTCTTTAAGTTGTGGATTTTAAACCCATTCCCCTTAATAGTTTATACAATCGATCTCGATTTATGCCTTTTGTAATCGGATCCGCAAGGTTTTCTTTGACTTTACGTAGTCAACCGAAATAACCCCATTCGAAATCAACCGTTTATTGGTATTATGTCTCCGACAAAAATGTCTAGACTTACCTCTTTCCTTTGCGAAAGGACACTTTTAATAAATACAACATTTCATGATTCAATGATCGTACCATCACTTATATCATAAATGCTTTGAATTTATTTCTTTAAACTTCTACTTTTTCCAAAGCACCCCCACATTTCCAGGCAATCTCCTTTATGTGGGTTGCTTAAAAGTCAAGCTCCCCTTTCAACTTCCGTTATCTTTGTTTAACACAAAGTCACACAAGATCTTTCATGGCTCTCACCCCTTCACTATATTATGTTAGAGCATTGACCCGACAATCCGGTTAGAATCTCGTTCTACCGTGTTTCGGCATTAGTTCCAACAACTCCATCTTTTACAAGGTGTGTAACCTTTGATGTTATCACATCTTTAGTAAGACTTGATTCAACTTATTACGATTATGTCCGCCTTGAGTGTTACAACACTTTCGACAACACCTCATGCAAATGTGGTTTCGGTATTCACAACACTTTTGGCAACATCTTCTCATTACATTTAAAATATGCAATGTAAACACCACTAGTGTTCCACAAAGTATGATCATACCCCACATTTGTCGATTTCCATTCGGAATCACGGTTGTCTTCTTCTCAATCCAAGTCGGACTATCAAATCCTCAAACCCCATTTCCTTACGTTTGTGCTTGAGGCGCTTCTTAAAATCTTTCCACGAAGGCGGCAACTTTTCGATAATCGCACCACTTGAAAGGACTCATTCGAATCATCCCTTCGCACACTAAGTCGTGAAGTATGATCTCAATTTCTTGAACTTGGCTAATCACCGCCTCTTGGTGTCAACCATCTTATAATCCAGAAATTTTCCGACTACAAATTTCTTTGCACCGCATCTTCTCATTTTATACTTTTTGTCCAAAGAGTCCCACAACTCTTTGGACGTTTTGAACGAACTATAGGCGTTATATAAGGTATCGCTAGTCCATTCAAAATATAATTCCGACAAAGGAAATCACCGTTATGCCAAGCATCCACAGCGATTTTCCGTTCATTGTCGGATTCTTCATCACCATCGGCAGGGTTCCTCCTTCACGAAACGAGACAAAAATTTCAAGGTTGTCACGTGAAACGAAGATCTTCTCGTTGCCATCTCTTGAAGTCGGCCGAGAGAACTTCGTCGGTTTGTCGCCATGAGCGGGAGCAACAACCTTCAAAACTGGAGTGAACGATCCTGAAGCCATCGTCTTCGAAACAAACAAAAAACGAGACTAGATTTTTCGTCTTGCGATTGTCGGGTAAATTTTGGTGAAAGGTTTTTTTAAAAATGGTCGGATTGTGTATAGTTTAAGTCGAGGCCGAATGATTCTGTCTCCGCGAAGACGAAAATGCCCGTATACTAGTGCTTACTTGCCCCGGCGCTACTTTGTAAGATACAACGACTTTTGATTCGGTTAAGCGGCAAGACAAAGAAACCAACAACAAAAACAAACCAAGTGTTTGATTACTTTCAAGCTTTCAAGGAGGAAAATGGGCAAGATGCAAAATGCAAAATGCAATGCTCGATTGTTTGTTATCTGATTAGTTTCTTTCCTTATTTCATCAAGAGGGGCTCCATTAATATAGGCAACGAAATTCCCGTCACGGAAAATCGCGTCTGTAGGATCAAAAAGGCACATTTTCACCGAACAGCGCACTGCCCAGGCCCAGGCCCGGGACCACGACCCACGACCCGGACCGGGCGGGCCGAGCCGAGCCGAGCCGGTGGCGGCGGTGGCCTTGGCCAGCAGGTGTGTGTGTTGACCAAACCCACAAGCGTGTAGGTCCTCTCCCCTTTAAAAACTTGGGTGCCCCAGGGGCCCAAACCCATTTGTCCAACTTAGGATAAATAAAGTGTGCAACTTTACCTCCTTTTTCCTATGTGGGATGGAGCATCTCTCCTCCCCCCCACATTTTCCATTTTCCATACCATTTATTTGTATTAAGTGGCTAACTTCTAGCATTAATTTCTCATTCACCCTAATCGATTTTGAGAAATTCCAAATGCTATTCTCATCTACTCTCTTAGTAGAATTTTTACAAATAATTTAATTCCATTTTCACAAATGGAAACCACTTAATTAATTGGTCAAAATCGGGTCAATACCCCATTTATCAAAGACCAATTCCAACATAAGTTTGTTTCAAAAGTTTTCAGAAATGAATTCATTTCAAGTTTTCACTTTTTATGGGAAATATTCTTTTGAAAATATAACCAAACAATTTTTCATTCCAATGACGCAAACCTGGGTAAAAATACACTACAATCACGCAAACCTATGTCAAAAATATATTTGAAAACTATAACCAAACATATTCTCATTTTCAAACAGAAATTCATACAACAAACCAAACATATTCCCAATTCTCACACGAAAACCAATAAAGTTTGAAAATTCATTTTCCAACACTAGAAACTGAAATTGGACTTGGAAATACATCCATACAAGCCCTAATATTTGGATTGCAAATTTCATATTTTAGCCGTACGTCCGAAGATCCTCTTTGATTCCATTTGGATTAACTTGTAAAAAGCATCCCAAGTGCACCATCCAAACCAATCTAGTGAGCGATCATCCCAACTTCGTATGTATTTCGGGCCCGAGTCGACCATCTCTTTGGCCTAACATAAGAGTGTCCTTGGGTCATGTCATATTTTCATGTCGTGTATCGAACTCTAATGAGGAGAAGACCATGTAATCCTCGAGAGAAGAAGATTCATGATTATAAAGGGCTTTTGATACAATTGTTCAATTGTTTGGAGACAATGATAGTTTTTACGCTTTCGCGGTTTTTTTGGACAAATTCATGATCTCAACCCTTTTAACACAAATTTATGCTCTGCCAAACTTTCCGGACTTTTTTATGTTGTTGTTTCAAGATTGTTTCGAACATGTTTCAAACATGTTTCTTCCAATAAAATTTCAGTGAAAAATAAATTTTGTCCCCGTTAAATAATCCATTTTATACTCAAAATTTTATAAAAATAAAATCTAGAAATATACACATAAGACAATACATATTAAAACCAACAAATTAAAAATATTATAGAAACAACATGAATAAAAAAAATACAATTCAATTTTTGATCCAATGCATGAAAACATAAAAAACATGGAAACAACCAAGAAACTATATAGAAACAAACCAGAAACAATTAACACCATATGAGCAAAAAGAATTAAAAATAGGTAAAAATTGTCTTTAAACATCGAAAACTACGTGGAAACAACAAAGAAACATTAGAACAACATTAAAAACAATATGAAAACAACCTTAAACAATGTAAAAATATTAAAAATATAACATGAATAAAAAGAGCATAAAAATAGGTAAAAAGCTGTATTTACACATTGAACACCACATGGAAACAACAAAAAAAATTTATTAGAACAACATTGAAAATATTATAGAACAACACAAAACAATAGAAACAATGTATACGAAACAATACATGAACAAAAAACAACATAAAAATACGTAAAAGTTGTTTTGAATATAACAAACAAAAAAACAAATTTAAACAACATCGAAACAACATATATAACATATAAAGCAATACAGGAGAAAAAAATGAAAAAGCCTAAAAATAATCACAAAATATGCATGAGCGTAAAAATGGAAAAAAAAAAAAGTACAAAAATGATAGGAGCATATTTTATGGTATGTTTACCGAAAAGAGGTTATTTTATATAATTTCCCCAACTATGAAATTATTGCACACATACTCTGCTTGGATATTACTACTGAGTCACCAAAAGTCTTTTCTTACCAAAACCTTAGAAGACATCCATTAACAGAGTGGCTCAATGGATCTAAAACCTCTACTTTGCAGTCTCATGCTTCTTCATCTCCTCATTCTACTGGTAATCTCTAATATCCCAATTTTTTCAACTTAGAAACTATATATGTCCAATAAAATTAGTATGTGTAAAATTTCAGGATTATTTCTTTTCCTTTCCCCTTTTTTATAAGACAGGTTTTGATCAGGCTTCATCGGACTACATCTAATTATTAGTGTGGCAAAGCATGAAATCCTGGGTTATCAGAAAATTATTAAAAAAGATAAAATAAAAAATTTTAAGAATCTAATATGCAACATGAAAACCATTTAAATTACTCATAGAATTAAAAGCAATTAAAATGAACTCTTACTACTTTTGGTTATTTTGCGGGGATTTTGTAATGGAATTGATTCCAAGGAAATGGCTGGTGAAATTCCACACCATGATCACAATTCCCATGCAAATATCCACATAGAGCAAGTCCATTCCCACATGCATCACCACATAGACCCTTCAACAGTTGTCTTCTTCCTATTGGAGGACCTAAAACAAGGGAATACAATTCCCATCTATTTCCCAAACAGGGAATTATCATATTCCTTTTCACATTTACTCTCCAAACAAGCCGCTAATTCAATTCCCTTCAACAACAGCAACAACAACAACAACAACAATAAGCCCTAATTCAATTCCCTTCACATCACAAGAAATCCAAAACATTCTCCAAATCTTCTCTTTCTCTAAAGACTCCCCTCAAGCCATAGCCATAAAAGACACACTCGAAGAATATGCGCGACATCTTACAAATCGATGCTCGATTTCTTAAAATCGATATTTGGCTCAAAAATTGAGACTAAATATTTTTACACAACTCATCTCACAAAGTCTAATAATAATGCCTTTCTACAGAAATACACAATCATGGAAATTCATGATATTTCAGCACCAAAAATTGTGGCATGCCATACAATGCCTTATCCTTATGCTGTTTTCTATTGCCATTACCAAGAGAGCCAAAGTAATGTGTACAAAATTTTGCTAAGTGGTGAGAATGGTGATAGAGCTGAAGCTATTGCTGTTTGCCACATGGATACTTCTCATTGGGGCCGTAATCACGTGTCGTTTAAGGTTCTTGGGATTGAGCCTGGGTCATCCCCTGTTTGCCTTTTTTCTCCAGCCGATAATTTTGTTTGGGTTCCATTGGATTGAGATTTCTTATTTCACATTCCTATTCCACTTCATATTTCATATATCACATGTGTCCATGCATCCAATCTGATGGAATACAAACTAGTATAAGAGATCTGGTCCGTTTTTATCTTAATTTGTGTGTTGTTATATGGTTTGAGCATTCACGTGAATGCTTATGTATAATAAAGTGTTTTATTTCAACCTTAAGAGAGTTTATGTATTCGTCAACAATTTTTGTTTCAGTATACATTAGAAAAAATTAGCTCCTATGTAGAATAAATTTCTTATGTATAAGATTACTTAGTTTTTTATTATTGAATATTATAAAGTTAAATTAAATTTGAAGTTGAAAAGGAAGAAGTGGTAATCACGACTCTATCCTTACAAGAAAAAGATGAACTGTTTAAAGATGTTAATTTAATGATGGAGATATTGATAAAGATATGATATCGTGTTTTTCTTATTATTTATAATTTCTCAATATCTTATATTTTCGGAAGTGATTTGTGTGTTTATGAGTTTTTTTTTTAGTTTATCATCTAAAGTGTTCCAATTAAATTAGGGGTCTTATTATAGTAGATGATTGTTATTATAAATAATTGTTTTGTTACTATCTTTAAGGGGTTGATTTGATATTAAAATTAAAGTTGAGGGTATTTTCGTGTAAAATCAACGTACGAAGTGAGTTGTATCTTTGTTTACGCTTTTGATCAGACTTGAAAACAATAATTTGGAACTAACTGCTTCAAAGATCGCCATCGATTCGGAGTTCCAAAGACACTACCGCCTACCTCTTGAGATATCTCTCTTTCTATGCTCGGTAGGTGGATCTTCTACCTAATCTCTATCCTGTGGTGGATTTTATTTGGCTATCGAAATAAGAAAGAGAAGTGATTGAAAGGATGAAAGAAATAAAAGGAATTTATAAGAGAAGCCCGAGAACAACGCATGCACGAGAGTGACTAGAGCTTTAAATCAATGTTTTTCTTTCAGGTGAATTAGTAAGAACTTGCAAAGAAAAGCGAAAACGAAGAATTACCCAGGGGCCTATTTATAAGAGTAGAGAGATGAAAAGACGCGTCTCTTCATGGTCCTTCCGGGTATTGGACCATTGCCACCCATAATGCAACAACACGCGATCATTACATCGATAGTTATGATAATGACGCATGGATCCCCATCACTCCGCTCGCTCTTCCTCTTAGGATGTTTGAGCCCGCATCCAATGTCATGTCCTTGGTTCCGGACTCGGGGCATTGATGATACCTGGCGAATCGAAAAATATGCATATACGTATCCTCATGAGCATTCGGTTGTGGACCGACCGCCGAGTATCCACGCCGAGATGATGGTCATTTCTACATGGTTCGACCGAGTAAAGACCTGCACCACAACATAAATGACATTAGGTAACACTCAAAAAATGTTACCTAATGGCAATAAAATGTTACTATAGACAATATGTAGCACTTTTATGGCGTTGTACTTGCCGTCTTACCTATAGTCTAAGGTATCACTTTTATTAGCTTTTAGTAACACTTTTCTAAGTGTTACATTATGTTTTCTATTGGTAACACTTTGAAGAATATTTCTAAAGTGTTACATATGAATCTTATGTAACACTTTTTTGTAACACTTTAAAAAATACTTCTAAAGTGTTAGATATGAATCTTATGTAATACTTTTTTGTAAGACTTCGTATAAATACTATTTTTGCCACCATGTAGATTCGAACCCACAACCTTTGTTATATATGGAAGTGACAATTTGCCACTAGGCTAAGTTGATTCTTATTACAACTTTTGCTTTGTTTTATATATATATATATATACACATATATATATATATTTTATATGTATATATAATATATTTTATATAATAAAGATTATATTTTATAATATATGTATTAAATTATATTATACACGTATATATAAACTTTTATATTGTATGGTATATAGTTTGAAAATCATATTATATTATATATTAAAGGACAACAAATTAAAAATATAAAAATATATAAAATAAATTTACCGATCGATAAATATTCAATCGGTAAAAATAAAAAATATATAAAAATATAAAATTAATTTACCGAAATGAGATAAAAAAGTTCTAACAAAAAAATAAAATAATAAAGAAAATAATGAAAAAATAATTTACCGATGGAAAAAATTCCTAAGTAACTACCGACAAAGATCAATTTTCATTGGTAATTTTTTTAAAAAAGTAAAAAAAATAAAAAAAATTTAACGATGAAATTGGTCTCTCACTAAAAATTAAAAAATATAAATAATAATAATAAAATATATACATTCGCATTTTCCGTCGGTATTAAGACGGAATTCATTGCCTTCGTAAAAAAATAAAAAATCAAAGCAAAACAAAAATACTTTGTAAAAAGAAAACAAAAATTTAATTAAAAAAAGCAGTACATGATGTCTACAATTTTTAAGTTTGGTGACATCAATTAATTAAATAAATCTTTGACATGATTTAATGATAGTTATATAATTTTGTGTTACTAAAATATAGCTTAAAAAGTGTTACAATCAATAAAACATAGTGTTGCCAAGAGTCTTCTTAAATAAAGTGATACATATTTGTGTTACAAAAGAAATAACAAAAATAAAGTGAAACTTAAAAAGTGTTACATATAAGCGTTACATATTGATAAAAGTCTTACCCATTTGCGTTACAAAAAAGAAATAACAAAAAGAGTGATACTTAAAAAGTGTTAATTATAAAAGTGTTACATATAAGTGTTACATATTGATAAAGTCTACAAAAGTGTTACATAAATATTGTAATGTAAAAGTGTTACAAACATGTGTTACATATGTAACTTATGTAAAAGTCTTCTGAAATTTGTGTTTCACCTAACGTCATATATGTTGTAGTCTTTGAACACCCATAGAAAGCTCCAACTTGAAAATCAACAAAGACCGAGATGAAGTCTAGTGGTGACAATCCTGCCACTTAGCGTTGGCAAATATAAGGACAACACATAAAATATTATTAAATAGTTGTCATCCATGCAAGATTTGGGAATGATAAGTGTTCCACACTAGGATTCTAGATATAATGGTTGCTACCCCACTTATTATATTAGTATAAATAGAACTCATTTATGTAGAAAAGACAACAGAAAAATATTATATAAAAAGCCCTGTAATTATGCTCTTCCAGCAGGTGACCGACTTGGCTTCCTACTCGGTTAACATGAATAAAAGTATTATTTTCTCCCATCTTTTTTATATTCCAGCCATTTAAAAGAGTAATATTTCTTTATTTTTAAAATTTGGATCTATCATTGCACAGATTCGAACACTTTTATCTCCTCCTTTTTCGAAAAGTTTTAGTAAAAAAATATATATTTTATTTCTCTTCTTTATTTACCAATCAAATATCTCCTTTATAACCAGAAAAACGTTTTTTTTTTATTTCCCTTCAAATCCCAAAAAGTTGTAGCAAAACAAATTGAAGAAATAACCAATTAAATATTAAAAAACTGCTCATGTCATTATTGGGGGTGGCTGGATTCTTTCACGAAATTCATGTGCTCATCTTCTTCACCTCCAAAGAAAACAAAAGAGCTGGGTTGATGATAGAGTTATTGTTGTATGGGTTTTTCTTGTTGTGCCCACTAAAAATATTCTTTCAATGGTGGCTATTTTTTTCCATTCAAATTTTATTATGAGAGACGCTATTAGTAGGGGTGGGGTGGCAATTCGTCGTGTTCGGGTTCGCGGGTCGTGTTGAGGCATGATAATTACACAAATTTGCCCAACCCGAACACGACCCGTTTAATTATCCGGGTCGGATGGGTCAACCCGAACACGACCTATTTATTATACGGGTAACCCGAACACGACCGAAATGACCAGATATTTTTTAACCTTGAATAAATCTTTTATTTATATTGATAAAATGAGAATTTTGGGTTATTTATATATAGAATATTTAAAAATATTAAAAATAATACTTCAATTTTCTTATTTAAACGGGTTAAACGGGGTTTAGTGGGTCATTTCAGGTCAACCCAAATCGACCCATTTATTATTTGGGTTAAATGGGTTCGACACGATTATGACCCGAATAATAAATGAGTCAACCCTAACCCGCTTATATCGTGTTAGGTTCGAATTAGGTGTTTTAGGTAATAGGTATCGAGATTGCCACCCCTAGCTATTAGCACCCAAAATCTATCAATACATCCCTTCTTTTTAATAACAAAAATATTATTAATTGAAAAGACTACAATGCCATTAATACATCTATTAAATTTCTAAATACATGCATCTTTTTAATCATTATAATCTTCTCTTTGAATAATCAGTTATTAATAAGCCTCTGTAAAAGTTTTTTACTTCTTTTTCTAGTTGACGTGGTAATGTCTCTATTAATCAATTATTTAACTACTGAATCTCCATGTTCTCCATGTTCTTCATGTTAAAATATTTTTTTTTCAACAAGCCATGTTAAAATGTTTTTACCTGAAAAATTACAGTAAAATTCATGGTTAAATTATTTATAACTAAACAATTGACAATTTTTTCAACTTTGTTTTCCTTTCTTCTGGCTTTTTTACTGAACCCTTCTTTCATTGTTTTGTTTTAACTCAGAAAAAATGACCCAAGATGAGCCCAAACTAGATAACTGAAAAAATTGCATTCTAACGAAATCGTTCTGTACAAAATATATGTCAGACATTTCATAATTTTTATGAAGCTTGTCAAACCTAATTCTCTTCATATCGGCAAGGTTTTGTGGGAAAGAATTGTGGTTCAATTGTGGGATTTAATTGGGGGAAGGGTAAATTGGAAAATGTTGGGGGTGTATTAAGTAAATAAACTATTTTAAGAAAAGAGGGTGGGGTGTATTAAGAAGTAAGGTGTATTAATAAGTTTTGGGGGGTGTTAATAGGGCTTAACGTACCTTTTATTATTTACTTTCAACTGATTAGGTTTTTTCCTTCAAATTTAGAATGTTCGGGCTTTCTTTTTGTTCTTCATGCCTAGTTGGCATTTTGTTTTCCTTTTTTTTTTTTTTGGTCTTGTAGATGATACTTTCATGTAGAAATACACTAAGTATAGTATTTCTTTGTAGATATAGACACAATATGGTCGAGGAGTTGTGTGATTTTGTATGAATCTTTAAACATTTATAACAAATCTACGGTTATTATGACAATTTTTGCCCCCATTGTAAAAATTTCTGAATCCGTGGAGCTCAGTCATTTTCTCTTTCTCATGACAAAATAATTCCTAAGAATAGTACTTGGCATCCATAATATTGGCTTGAATATTAGACAATGATGCTAGAGTCGTCTCCTTTTATTCAGAATATATCACAAAAAACCAATTTGTTCCATTCCTTAAGAGAGTCTTTCAGGCGCTTCAACTTGATAGTAATGTGCTGCCAATGAGAAATGGTGGTAATAGGGACATACCAAGATGAAGGAACCACATTTAGTATGCAATTATCCTGAATCCACATATGTTGAAATCGAAAAATTTGGGACCACTAGTAGACGCCATACAACAACAAATTGATAGAGCTAGGATGATCATTAGAAACCGTACGAGCCAGAACATGTCCATTGACCGAGTCCCAATAACTAAGAAACCCTTCAGTGACTAGGCCCCTACCAATACGGGACTCTAACATAATTACCAGTATGCATGCAACCTTCCCATGTGAACTTATGACCCGTAGTGGGAATATTAAAGAAAATGATAGAGTCAAAGGCGGGGAGAGTGCAGAAAAATAATAAATTAACGCAAGAACTCGTGCACAGTGAAAACAGAAAGGATCAATTGCAATACTCGGAAAATTCCCGCCTAGCTTTAAGCCGCCAAATAATAATACTGTCTAAGATAATCATTTCGAATGTCTAGCCTTCTATTTAAATCCTCATCTGACCTTGTGGGTCGCCTAAATAAATAATAACTAAACAACTAATTAAATGAAATAATTAAATTCTAGATACATCCCAATAGAACACTGACTCGTAAATAATGATTAAAGACATAGACCAATTAAGGACTCTGAATTATTTCTGCTTCCTCGCGATTCCGTACCTCACCGTCCCTCGGCAATAAACCCGCGCAAATTTGAAACGATCCATATCAACTCTCCCCTTGTGCAAAACAGCCTTGTACTCAAGGCGAAATTGAGAAAATTGCCTTTGAAAATCTGGTACATCAACCCACCACATCGCTTCCTCTATTTCACGACCCATCCACTGAACGAATACCTGCGGCACCCGCGTTGCATCCCATTGCACCTCGCATGAAGCAACAATTGTCTTTGGTACAAAAGTTGGTTCATCCACAAGCAATTCAGGGGGAAAATCAGTCATGATCCCATAAGCTGCTCGGTTAATGGCTTTGCGATTTTCCTGTTATCCATAATGAAAGAAAAGAAAAGAAAATAAATTTTTACCATCTTATGTCTTATTTTCAAAAAAATGGGAAAATTAACTTATTTTTTTCTATTATTATTCTTTTACTATTTTGTATCTCCCAACAAGATAAATTATAGGACATTTTTTTTTAAATAACTCCCCCTCCCCCCCCAAAAAAAAAAAAATCGGCCTTAATGAGTAAAGTGGGGGAAGTTGTTTTGTTTTATCACTACAACATAAATAATATTAGGTAATACTCAAAAAATGTTACCTAATGGCCATAAAATATTACCTAATGACCATAAAATGTTACTATAGATAATAGGTAGCACTTTTATGGTCTTTGACTGCCCTGCTACCTATAGTCTAAGGTATCACTTTTATTAACTTTTGGTAACACTTTTTCTAAGTGTTACATTAAGTTTTCTATTGTTAACACTTTCAAGCAATATTTCTAAAGTATTACATATGAATCTTATGTAACACTTTTTGTAACACCTTTTATATTTGTAACACTCAAAAAAAATACTTCTACAATGTTAGATATGAATCCTATGTAACACTTTTTTTTGTAAGACTTAGTAAAATACTATTTTTGCCACCAAGTATATTCGAACCCACGACTTGTTATGTGTGGAAGTGACAATTTGCCACTAAACTAAGTTGATTCTTATTACAACTTTTGCTTTGTTTTATATATACCCATACACACACACACACATATATATATATATATATATAAATTATATTATATATATAATATTTTTATATAATAAAGATTATATTATATAATATATGTATTAAATTATATTATACATTGTATATATCAAATTTTATATTATATAGTATATAGTTTGAAAATCATATTATGTTATCTATTAAAGGACACAACAAATTTAAAATATCAAAAATATATAAAATAAATTTATTGACTAATAAAGATTCAATCAAGAACAATAAAAATTATATAAAAATATAAAATTAATTTACCGACGATAAAAAAGTTCTAACAGTAAAAATAAAATAAAATAAATAATGAAAAAATAATTTACCGACGGAAAAAATTCTTAAGTAATTACCGACAACCTCAATTTTCAATGGTAATTATTTTTTAAAAAATTAAAAAAAAAAAAAGATTTACGATAAAATTGGTATCCATTAGTAAAAATTAAAAAATAAATAAATAATAATAATAAAATATATACATGCGCATTGTCCGTCGGTATTATGACGGAATTAATTACCTCCGTAAAAAATAAAAAAATAAAAGCAAAACTAAAATACTATGTTAAAAAAAATCAGTTAAAAAAAACAGAGTACGTCTACAATTTTTAGGTTTGGTGATTTTTTTTGTCTTCACCTATTTTGTGACATCAATTAATTAAATAAATCATTGACATGATTTAATGATAGTTATATAATTTTGTGTTACTAAAATATAGCCTAAAAAGTCTTACAATCTATAAAATATAGTGTTGCCAAGACTGCTTCTTAAATAAAGTGATACCTATTTGCGTTACAAAAGAAATAACAAAAAAAGTGATACTTAAAAGTGTTACTTATATAAAAGTGCTACATATAAGTGTTACATATTGATAAAAGTGTTACCTATTTGCGTTAAAAAAGAAATACTAAAAAAAAAGTGATACTTAAAAAGTGTTACTTATATAAAAGTGTTACATATAAGCGTTACATATTGATAAAGTGCTACAAAAGTATTACATAAATATTATGATGTAAGAAGTGTTACAAACATGTGTTACATATGTACCTTATGTAAAAAGTGCTACAAAATTTGTGTTACCTAATGTCATTTATGTTGTAGTGTATTTAGCCTATAATTTAAAAGTGTACCCTACAAATCCCACTACCCCAGTAATTAAACAAACCAAATTTTATCACCCTTCAAGACATCACTTTCGGCCATAGAAAACCAAAAAGGGGGTATAAATCTTTTTTTTTTATCGTATTATACCACTACCTCAATAATCATCCCAATAATTAACTACCAAAAATAAAAAATTATGACCCCACACTTCTTCTTTATTTATTTTACTCTTAGCCCCATTACTTTGTCTCCCACTTTGTCTCCCATGCAAAGCACAAGCCAAGCAACAAAAACAATTGGTGCATGCAATTATGGGGAGTGTTCGCCAACACAATGAATTGAAGGAAAAAATATTTCATTTGGTCATCTTGTGTCATATTCACTTCCACTAACCTCTCCCCACCACTTAAACACCTTTCTTTCTAAAACAACAACAAAGATTCTCCTCACCTGAGCTTAAAGGGCCGAAAACTTACAAGGAAATAGGTAAGGATTATTTGACTTCCATCCTTCACATTTCTAGCTTCAAACTCCATCTCTTGCTTTCCTAACTTTTGCTTTCACCATTCTTCTTTAAGGAAACCTTTGAGGGCGTGAGTTTTGAGGGGAGAAAAAAGTGAAGAAGGTTTGATTTTAAGTGGCATTTCTAAAGCTTCAACTATATACAAGTCAATATAAATTGTATCACTTAGGGGCTGACCTATAGAGTTCAAGTTTGATGTTAGAAGCTTGAAGAGAGAATTCCATTTTTGGAGACTAGTTGAGGATATTAGCACTACAAGAAAAATGTTGAAAGACAACACTAAAAACAACAAGTGTTTTGCAAATTGTTGTCTTTTAATGTATCAACAACATTTTCCCGAAACCGTAGTCTGCAGACACAATTTATTTGTCAAAGACAACATATTTTTGCAATTGTTGGGGTCAACGCCTACCACAACAAATGTTGTTGGGTCAAATACAAAAGTTTGCAAAATTTATATTCTATTTAAGAAAAAAATAATTTCAATAATTTTTAATAATTGTTAGTAATGTATTATGATCTTAAAAAAAAAGAAAAATATTATATTAGTTCTAATTGTTCTCCCATCTCTCAAGCCCTAATCCCTCTCTCTCTATCTCTATCGAGTTCCTCTCTCTCCCTCAAGACCACCTTAGCCGCTGATTAGTATGAGTGTTGCATGTAATTTATGCTTAATTGTGCATAAAATAAGTTGATATGCATGCGTTAACTAAGTAAAATGTGCTATATTCTTATAAAGTAGAAAATGTATTACGCTTTTCTCGTTTTGTAGGAATTAAACTATATTTATAGCATTTTGATGATAAATTGGAGCATTGCGGTAAAGGACCGCCAATAATCGAGCGAATATGTGATGTTTGGAGTTGAATCGAGAAGAAGTCAGATGAACCGGGCATGAAACGGAAAGGAACGAAGTAGATACGCCTTTAGCAGGGGCGCACGGGCAGGGCGTGCGTTGATAGCACGGGACCGTGCATGCATGCGATAGATAACGGCGTTGTCGTCCCCGGTCAAGCCAAGCCCTACAACAGACGCACAACCTGGCCCTACCAGACGCATGGCCCGTTTATCAACTCGAGATATTGCCTAAGGCCTGATGCACGGGCTGGTCGTGCGTGAGAGATATTACTACGACCGATGCACGGGTTGGTCGTGCGTCGATCTGCACGGCTCGTGTGTCTTTGCGGGAAAGTCAGGTTTTGACAAATTCTAATCAGGTTTTGACCCAACGGGAGTATAAATAGAGACTAGACGGCCCCAAACAAGGGAAAACTGATATTTGCCCTAGAAACCAGAGAAAAGAGCAACCTTCTACGGGAGGATTCGAGAGATTGATCGAGATCGCAACCGCACGCTTGAGGATTGAAGATAGATCGAGAGATCATCGACATCCCTGAGTTTTCTCATTCCATTTTATCTTTTACTTTTGATTAGTTAGTCATGAACATGAATAATTTATCTATGAATTGTTTATTTCCCATGCCCTACTAAACACCTTGTGATTCCTGGGTGCAGGATTAGGTTAATGGATACTTTTATTTGATGTTTAATTGCAATTGAAGTTATTATTTTCAAACCCTATTTGAGTACTCTGTTTTATTTCTTGTTTTGTCGGATGGCCATTGGTTTAACTTGTTTTGATGTATTGATTCATAATTCGCACTACAAGAAAAACTCTGGCGATAGACACCACCAAAACGACACCGGTTTTATGACTTTACTGGTGTCTTTTCCCATATAACAGCGGTTTCGTCAGAAACCGGTGTCTAATTAGTGTTGTCGTTCGAAAAACAACAGCGGTTTCCTAGAACCGGTGTCTATTGTAAAAACATTTCCCAAATAGACACCGGTTTTAGCATCGGATTTCGAAACCGGTGTCTATTTGTATAAATTCTTTTAGATTAGACACCAGATTTTTTGACACCGGTTATAGAACCGGTGTCTTTATTTTTTAACACAAGATCTTTAGACACCGGTTCTAGAACCGGTGTCGTTTGAGCCCCTAATTAAATTTTTTTTTGTGAACCATATTTAATAATTAATTAATAATTAGGTTAATTATCACTTATAGTGAAATTGAAGAATAGAATTCTATCTTTCAGTTTCTCCTCGTTCTGCGCCGTTCCCATCTCCACCTCTCGCCCGTGCGCCTGTCGCCCATCGCCGTCGCCGTCGCCTCTACCCTCCACCCGTCACTTCTCCCCTCCGCCTGTCACTTTCTCTCCTCCGCCGCTAATCAACCGCGTTGCCCGTCACCTCTTCCCTTCGCCACCGTCAACCACCATCTTCAACCTCTGGCGCCGCTCGTCACCGCCACCGTCAACCACCATCTTCAACATCTTTCAGCACTAAGCCGAAGGTAGATTTCTTTATTTAGAGTTTAAATCCAGTTATTTATTTATTTATTATTATTTGTTCTATTTAGGGTTTAAATCTATTTTTGATTGAGTTTTGATTTTAGTTTTTGGTTTAAATATACGATCTCAGGAGACAAATGTTTTGGAGAATTATGACTGCGTCGACTTCTGGAATTACGACAATTTACAACACATATTGGCATATCGTAATAGATTGGGGGCTTTTGCAAAAGAACGCTAAAAATCCGTGGCTGAGAGATAATCTTCTGATATAAACAAGGCTGGTATTTTGTTGCTATAGTGAGTAATAAATCACCTTCTTTCTTATGTTGGTTGTTGTTAAACTCTCAATTTCTGTGTGTTCATTTGCTTTTACTCATATATTTGCAGTTTGCATTAGAGCAATAACCAATTGTTGGGACTGGTTTTGCATTTTGAGTACGGGATTTATAATTTCTTTCTTCACATGCTCTTAATCAAGGGTATAACTCTGTTTTTGTCTTGAAAGTATGATTTTTCTTCTTATAAATCCATTGGCTATTCTTTGGAGTGTGATCTTGTTGTCCTGTTTCAGTCTCAATTTTTTTGATTTATATTGCATATGAATGACAATGCGAAACATTTAAGTGACCACTTCTTTAGGCATTGGGTGATAGTTTGGGAAGAAGTCAAAGGTATTGAACTAGGAGAGTGTTTGATTCAATGGTTACACGTCTATGGGTGCATGTTGAAAAGATATTTAGTATGTCACAAACTTTAGTTGGCAGATTTAGGATAAAAGTGAGGAATGAGCATTGAGATGGAATATGTTGTTTTGTCCAAATTGATTCATAGACTCAAATTATTGTGCAATAATTCATGCATAAGAATATAGGTGTTTCAATCTTGCTATAGTATATGTTACCAAATGGAATATGCTAGCAAGACATCAGGTAGTTGGCAAAAAGCTATATAAAATCTGGTACATCTTTTGCTACACTACCTTATCAGTTTTTGGTGTGTGTGACCTCTGATTATGTCTGCTACACTAATATAAATAGATCAGATTTTGTTTTTCTATTATCTGTTGCAAGGTTTTCGAATTTGACATGCAAATAAATAATTACAATTGTAATTTCTATATTTAAAATGCTTAAAATAATGTTGTTTAAAATGTTGTTCACTTTAGATATGGATACGAAATGCCAGTTGATTCATTGGCACGGTGGTATCTATATTTTATTGCACGAAATAGATTTTCACTCTGCTTTGTTCTTTTATGTTAAGTAAGCAACTAGTTTTGCTCACAAATGTGTGCTCTAAGAAAATAATGCTCATACATTTTGTCTGACATAATGCCTGAACCTTGAATTGTGTAGTACTAGGATTATGTAGCTAATTGCCAATTGTACGTGATACAATCCAGCTATGTTTCTAAGGGGATCTGCTCTGTTTTTTTTTTGCCTCAGTTTTTCCAGCTTTTTTGAAAAAAGCTGTTTTTAGCTTTTTTGCTGGAAAAAGCTATTTTTTGCTTGTTCGAAATTTTGGGAAGTAAGATTAATATGTGGTTGATGTTTGTAGGCTTACGTGCTTATGATTTTCAGTTTGGATGTTTTTTAAGTTTCAGCTTTTTTTGGGATCAAAAGCTGCTTCCAGCTTTTTTCATTGCAAAATTATCGCCTTTGTTGCTGATGGTTATTGATTTTTGGTTAAGTGGGCTTGAGGATTTGTTCTTAGAGTTAAGATTGGGCTGGCTTAAAGAAATGATTTAGAGCTTGTTTGAAGGCTTGAGGGTTTTGTTTGTGTCACGCAGCAAGACTTGTTGCTGAAACTTTCTGAGTTGGAGAATGATAGCAAAGGTCTATTGGATGGGCTAAAAGCAGATATGGCTGAAAAGCAAGACAAAATTGATCTATTGCATAAGGAAGTTGAGAAACGTGAAGAAAATGTAGATTCACTTGAGAAAAGAGTTAGTGAGCTTGAGAAGACATTACAGGAGAAGGACCAGCTTGTTGTGGAACTCAAGACCAGAGAAAATAGTTCAATGACCAGAAAGCAGAGGTTTTCTTAAATTAAGTCTTAGAGTTTATTTTCATTTTCGTTAATGTGACGTTGATGTTTATTTTGGTAGGCCGTCTTATGAACAAACGATCATCATCATCGAAGCTATTCTTTTATGATTTGCATGGTGGTGGTGCTAAAGTTCAAGTTATGGCTGATGTGAGGTAATTGCATACCTGAAGTTTGTTATTTGGATCCACTTGCAGGAACCCAACTTTTTTAAAAAAAATTTCTTTGTGGCAATGTGCTTATTTTGATTAGCCGGAAATAATGACAACGTTAGAAGGTGTTTGAATTAATTTCATATCACATATTGTAGTGTTCTCTGTTTGTTTACTTGATTCTGCCCTCCAATTTTCACACCTGCAAGTCATTAGGTGATAGAAGTAAGATGGAAAAAGAAAAGAAAAAAATATGTGCGCCATTCTGCCCCTTTTTCTGCCAGAACTTGGATTAAACTTCAAATAGATTTATGCTAATTAAGGGATCTCTTGAAGAATTATTCGTTTGAATCCGGATCTCACATTTTTTTGCAGGAAATTAGATCTATCTTATGTTACCTTTTCTATTTTCTAGACTTTATCTTGTGTTCTATTTATGCCATGATTATCTTGTCACCATTGAATTTCACCAAGGATATTTTGTAGGAAATCGGATCTGGACGAAGAAGAGTTTACTAGGTTTCATTCTTCAGTTAAGCGAGGAGATATTGTAGGGATCATTGGGTTCCCAGGTTCGTGGGCTTTTAATTTTTGTGAGCAATGGAAATTTATAATAGTAGCCATGAAAATGACATTTCAAAATGCCCTTACTGTTGCGAATTAGATATTTTCTTCACATCCAAACTTAAATTTCTTAGGACTTTTAGTTAGATGCCTTAAGCTACTTGGTTTCAGGTGTTTGCTTTAATTTTAGGTTCTACTTTGTTGTTATCCCAGTTGAACTGGTCAATATTGATCCAGTTTTGAAGGTCACTCTCTTGGCTTCATAATACTAATTTCCATATGGCATCAAAAAAAAATTACTAATTTCCATATGACCCACTCTTATGATTCTTCATTTTATAGGTAAAAGTAAAAGGGGAGAACTCAGTTACTTTATCTTCCTCATGTTTGGGATTCTTTCTAGTGTATGCGATGTGCATGTTTGTCTGCATACATGATACTCTTTTTATTGATAGTGAAAGATTATGATTAATAGTGTCTCTAAGTATATGATACTTCTACCATTGTCTGTATGTTTTGTGGAAAATTGATTTTGTTCCAGTAACTTGTCATTTTTAAAGAAGTTAATATTTTGGTTAAATTACGAAAACACATAAAACTCCTGTTGAAAATTACAAATACCCCTTTAATCCTAATATTTTTGTTGTGTGCATAATTCACTATGATTAGTTGCTGAGAAGGGTTGGTTCATTTAATGGCTAAATCATTCAACTCTGTCTGTATGTTTGTAAATGAGAAGAATGAGCTTCGTGACGAGAAACAAAGGTTAAAGGCGGAGAAGCTTGACCATTTTTTAAAGCTTGAATGACATGAGCTATGTTGATCATCTGGATTTTGTTGTCTTTAGTTGAATTATGTAGTCTTTTTGTTGGTTGATGGAATTAATGGACTATGAATTTATAGTTGTTTTATCGAAAGGAAACTTCGCTACTTGTACTTTTTGTTGGATTTTGGCTATTGGAGGTGACTTTAGTATTAATGGATTTCATGTTTAATTGGTAGTGAAATTATGATGATTGCTAGAATTGGAGTTCATCAAAAGACACCGTTTAAAACCTGTCAAATACATAAATTTTTAACATTAGAAAGCGGATAATTTTTCTCAAAGAAACCGGTTTAAAACCTGTGTCTTTCAAAGAAAACATATCGGTTTAAAACCGGTGTCTTTAAAATAAAAGACAGGTTTTAAACCGTGTCAAAACGTTTAGGCTTATAACACGGTGGCTTTAACACGGTTGTTTTACTTATAGACACCGGTTTAAAACCGTGTCGTTGAAGAAAAACACGGTTTTAAACCGTGTCAAAAAGTTCGACTTTTAACACCATGGCTTTAACACCTGGTTGTTTTTACTAATAGACACGGTTTAAAACCGGTGTCTTTTCCCTCAACGACACCGGTTTTAAACGTGTCAAAAAGTTCAGACTTTTAACACCGCACCGCTTTTAACACGGTTGGTTTACTAATAGACACGGTTTAAAACCGGTGTCTATCAATTTCTATAGTAGTGTCGAGAGATGAGTTTCAATTACTAGATCTTGAGTACTTGACTTAATATTTGCATGATTGAGAAGTTTGTAAATATTTGTGAGGATTCATAATCTTTTGTCTTTTGGGAGTTGGATACCTTATGTTGAGTAGAGATCTTGCATAGATAATCCAATCAATGTTTTTATATACATCTTGAGAGAGAGGATAAAATACTTTCGTGATTGTTATAGGGAAGAATAATAATAATTTTGGTTGTGATTAATCAATAACAAGAGGGATGTTAACAAAACCATAAACCCTGGAATCCATTCATTTCCTTGATATTTCAATCAACTCTTACTTTGTCTTTTATGATAATTTTTGTCTTAGTTTTATAAACCAATCATCAAATTTCGATTGTCTAGATAAAAATAAGACTATTACAATCTCGATCTTAGTACACTAATTTATTAGTCTATGTGGATTCGACCTTGCTTACTATTCTATAAACTACACCGTACACTTGCGGTGAAGCTAAAAATAAAGGCGAACAAGTTTTTGGCACCGTTGCTTGGGACTAATTAAAAATTTCGTACTAATATTGCGATAAATAAATTATTTTTAATTTAGACATTTTTTCTTTTTTTATTGTTTGTTTAATTCTACTCCTACTGTGATTGACTTGTTTCTTTTAGTTGGTTCAGGTAGTGCATAAACACTGGCTCAAAGCAAAGAGAATTAGCACCGTTTATACCGGAGATTGAGGCTTTTGCAAGGCGAATTAGTGCAGCTACTAAACGGGCAAAAAAACAGCAAGATCATACTATGGAGGATGTGGAAGGCAACAACGGGGGTAATAATGGAGCTAATAACGGAGGTAAAAATGGGATCAACAGGATCATTAACAAGTTACCAATACCGTCAAATCCCAGCGATGCAGAACAAGCGATTCGTGATTACTTTCGCCTCGACAAATCGCTACTATGGTGGAATTGCCAATGTCCCGATTAATGCGAACAATTTTGAGCTGAAGCCATCACTGATTTCGATGGTCCAGCAGAACCAGTTTGGGGGTTTTCCATCCGAGGATCCCAATTCACATCTTGCGAACTTCATGCAAATTTGCAACACGATCAAGATGAATGAGGTAACTAATGATGATATACGTCTGCGCCTATTCCCTTTCTCTTTAAGGGATAAGGCTATAAACTGGCTAGGCACTTTTACTCAGGGGAGTGTGAATACATGGGGCGAGTTGAGTCGAAGTTTCTCTGTAAATTCTTTCCACCGAGTAAGACATTGCGACTTAAGAGCGAGATCACGCAGATTCGAGGCAGTTTGACTCCGAACTCTTGTATGAGGCTAGGAGAGATTCGGGATTTATTGAGAAGGTGTCCTCAACACGGGTTTCTAGAGGATCATCAATTTTGCTTCTTTTTATAACGGGTTGATGTGACGGACTAGGTCATTTGTGGATGCCACGGCGGGAGCGCTTTACTAGACAAATTTCCACAGGGATTCATTCAATTTTCTTGAAGATATGGCAATGAATAGCTATCGGTGGCCCTCCGAAAGGACTCATATACAAAAAGTAGCGAAGTCTCTTATTCGGACCCAATCAAGGCATTGGCACGGCTAAGATGACAACATTGGCAAATCAGTTAGTGTTCTAACTCAAGGAACATGAAGCAAACACGGGTGAAAATAATGGGGGAGTTCCTCGAGATCTGGAGGAAGATAACTTTGTTAATAACAATTTCAACAATCACCGCAGTAATCAAACTCCTACCCATTATCATCCGGATGTGAGAAATTATGAAAAATTTTCTATGCCAATACAAAGAACGTAATGTAACCACCACCAGGTTCGATGTGACAAGCGGTGTCATTAATGTGGAGGCAAAGCCATCTTTGGAGGACATTCTCACCTCGTTCATGAGTCGAGGCCAGGTTCGTTTATGAATGAAACGAGGAACTAGGTTAAATAAAGATGAGGCTAAGATAGACAAGATTGAGGCACATGTCATGCGGTTGGCCAACACCGTGGGTTCACAAATGAAAAATCTAGAACTTCAGTTGGCCATTTAGCGCGATCATCGATGGACAAGATCGAAGGGCGGTTCCAGTAATAACAGAAGTCAATCTAAAACGTGTAACACCATTATCTGCCTCGAGGAGTGAGTGCGGAGTACTAGGGGCTGAAATTCTAGGAAGTGATAAAAAATAGAACCACGCATACGACCCGTGCGTGAAGCACTGGGCAGCCGTGCGTGGTGCGAAGGAAGAGTTGAATAGGATGAACCATGCATGACTGGTGCATCGGCCTTGCGGGCAGCCGTGCATCGATCGACATGGGCAACCCGTGCATGGTGCCGCATGAAGACCAAGAATAGGGAATGAGGCGCCGACCCATGCGTCGAGCATGGGCAGCCCGTGCGTGATGCCGAATAGTAATTTCGACCCCCGAGAGATGAACACACAAAAGAAGGCGACATTGAGGTCGAGGATGGAAACAAGGGACATACGGGGCACGAACAAAAAGAGAAGCTTAAATCTTTCTCTAACTCTAATCTTTCAAAGTTTTCTATACCACTCCCTTTCCCTCAACGCGTTTCAAAAGAAAAACTTAGACACCCAATTTGCTAAATTCTAGACATCTTTAAGAAAAACCGCATATTAACATACTGGTTTTGCGGATGCCCAATTATGCGAAGTTTTGAAGGAAGTGATGTCTAAGAAGAAAAAGTTGCGAATTCGAGACAATTAAGTTGATTGAAGAGTGCGGACAATCATTGAGAGAAATTACCCGTGAAGCTCAAAGATCCGGGAGTTTCACTATCCCTTGTGCTACTCTTTGGTGGTATTTTCTTCAATAAAGCACTTTGTGATCTTGGAGCAAGTATTAACTTAATGCCCTTGTCCATCTTGAAGAAAATTGGATTAGGAGAGGTGAAGTTGTCGACGGTCACCTTGCGGTTTGCGAGATAGATCACTCACATATCCTTAGGGAATCGTGGAGGATGTGCTCGTGAAAGTAAACAAATTTATATTCCCTGTGGACTTCTTGGTGCTTGACATGGAGAAAGATCGAGGCGTCCCTCTAATACTTGGCGTCGATTCTAGCCCAGAAAAAGCCTTGATCGACGTGCAAAAGTGAGAGCTCACATTACGAGTTAATGATGAGCAAGTGTTATTCTCTATCTATAAGTGTGAAAACTCATGATCGAATAGAGAATCAGTAATCTGTATCGATCATTGATTCGTACTAACACTTTTAACTCGGCGATTGTGTGATTTAGATCATGTGCGGAATTCTTAAAAGTGAGAAAGCGAAGCACACGAAGGGAGATAAGCGGCTTTCGAAGCATGCGTGTCTGCTTTCGCCGCGATGCAAATGAGAAAATATGGCCTTTGACCGCGTGTGAACCCTCCACTAGAGGCATTCAATGGAGGCTCGAATTTATGTAAGTTGGAATGGCAAGGAGAAAGGCATGAAGGGTGACATACATCACCTTGCGAGATTAGTGATTGAGAATTACAAAGGCGTCAAGCTATGGGCGTTAAATTTAGCGCTTGTTGGGAGGCAACCCAATGGTTTGTTGTTTTATTTTTCGTTTTCCCTTTACTAAGTTAGGATTTCCCTGTTTTATTATTTAAAAAGATCATTTCCGCATGGGCGCTTACGGGTGGCCCGCGCGCATAGCTACACGTCCGTCGTCGATCCATGAAGCGTTATCGGTCGCGAATTGGTCGGTGCATTCCCAATCCACACTTTTTTTTTGAAATTGTGCGATATAATTTCATTCAAGTTTGGGGGAGAGATAGTTCATTTTGATATAAAGGGTGTGTAGAGAATTGTTTTTTTGCATTTCATATAGTTGCATATAGAGCATTTAAGTTGCATTACATTAGGCGATATGTTTACGGTTTTAGCATTCAACTTGCTTTAGTAGTTTTTTTTTAGGGAGTGAGTAAACCGTTTTTGTGTTGTGCGTTGCAACTTGGGGGATTATTTGAAAAATTTGTCTTTGTTATGATTGGATGTTTAGCGGGCGATTGAGGCGAGAATGAATGATATAGAGCATGTGAATATTGAGAACATGGATGTTATGCTTTGAATTACGAATTTGCAAGCTGTGAGCTTTGAGCCTTTCTTGCTTTCATATTATGCGGTCTTATTTGTTGATTGAGTGTTATTCATGTGGATATGAATTCTAGAACTTGCTCACAGTATCTCTGTCAAAGCCACATGTTGTATCGATTCACGAAAATGATTTAAGGCCATTTTGTTAAGCACTTTCAAACCTTTTGCCTACCTAATGACATTGAATTTCCCTAGTTAGCCAATTTGAGCATGTTGCCTAATTTTTGATAGCCACATTTCAAGCCTTAACTTTGATATATCCATTACGCTAGACTTGATCGTATAGCATTGAATAAGGGGATTGAATAAGGTTGAAAGGGAGGATGTCGAAATTTAGATAATCGCAAGTGTTGGTTGATGGGAATAAAGAAAAAGAAAAGGAGGAAAAAAGGATGAATACTCATGAAAGAGTCGAAAAAAATAAAAATAAAAATAAAAATGAAAAAATCGACTTTATAAGTGAGTTTGCTTTGAATGAACTTGTACGGGGGATTTGTGATATGAGGCGAAAGAAAGTGGAGTCTATAAAAGAAAGGAAAAAAAAGAAAGCGAAATACGAAAAGTTGATAAGAGCGAGAGGTGATTGGGGTAACATATTGGGTAATAATTAATTGAATGAAAGATGTGCTTACCGGTCTATGCGCTTGAGTTTGAGTCACTTTTTCCATATTTCCTACCCTAACCAAAAGCCTTCATTACAACCAAAATAAAAGTCCTTTTTGATTTATGAATTGCATACATTCGAGTGGCGGAGATGTGAGACGATTTGCAAGCTTATGATAATTCTTCAACATTGATATGATTTTAGCAAAAACACGTCTCTTATTATTCTTGAGAGAGAGTATACACTTGATATGTGAGTCGTGATTCAAGTATTTGCCATGATTTTAATTGACATGTGTTACGTGTTAGATGTTCGAGGCTTGGTTGATTTATTGCTTGAGCGTCTATGGATCAACGACATGAATTATGGCGTGTTGTTCTTGAGTGCTTTTCATTCCTCCCATTTGTGTTTTGTCTTGTTTATAAAGCATTTAATGGGACCAATCAATGATTTAAGTTTGAGGTTTGATTAGTATGAGTTTTGCATGTAATTTAAACTTAATGTAGATTGAAAAAGTTTATATGCATGCGTTAAGCGAGTAAAATTGGCTATATTCTTATAAAGTGGAATAGGTATTACGCTTTGCTCGTTTTTGTAGGAATTAAACTATATTTATATCATTTTGATGACAAATTGGAGCATTGTGGTAAACGACCGCCAATAATTGAGCGAATATGTGATGTTTGGAGTTGAATTGAGAAGAAGTCGGACGAACGGGGCAAAAACGAGAAAGGAACGAAGTAGATCGCCTTTAGTAGGGGCGCACGGATAGGGCGTCTCGTCTATAGACGGCTCGTCGTCATCCCAGTGTAAGCCAAGCCTACTGGCGGGGCGCGTGACTTAGTGGTGCGGATGCATGGCCCGTGCATCAACTCGGCGAGAGATATTGCCTATGGCCTCGACACGGGCTAGTCGTAAATGCGTCAATGCCGCGACCGTGCGTCTGTCTCGTGGAAAAGTCAGGTTTTGATGAATTCTAATCTGGTTTTGACCCAATGGGAGTATAAATAGAGACGAGCCACCCAAACAAGGAAAGACGATATTTACCCTAAACCCGAGAGAAAGAGCAACCTTCTATGGGAGGATTCGAGAGATTGATCGAGCTCGTAACCACACGCGAGGATTGAAGATAGATCTAGAGATCATCGACATCCTGAGTTTTTCTCATTCCATTGTATCTTTTACTTTTGATTAGTTAGACATGAACATGAATAATTTGTCTATGAATTGTTTAATTGCAATTGAAGTTATTGTTTTCAAACCCTATTCGAGTACTCAGTTTTATTTCTTGTTTTATCAAATGACCATTGGTTTAACTTGATTTGATGTATTGATTCATAATTCGAGAGATGAGTTTTAATACTAGATCTTGAGTACTTGACATTAATATTTGCATGATTGAGAAGTCCGTAAATATTTGTGAGGATTCATAATCTTTTTGTGCTTTTGGGAGTTAGATGCTTATGTTGAGTAGAGATCTTTAGCATAGATAATCCAATCAACGTTTTTATATACATCTTGAGAGAGGATAAAAAATACTTTTGTGATTGTCTTATGGGGAAGAATAATAATAACTTTGGTTGTGATTAATCGGATAGCAAGAGAGATATTAACCGAAACCATAACCGGAATCCATTAATTTCCTTGATATTTCAATCAACTCTTACTTTGTCTTTTTATGATAAATTCTTGTCTTAGTTTTATAAACCAATCATCAAATTTCCATCGCTGGATAAAAATAAGACTATTACAATCCCATTACTTAGTACACTAATTTATTAGTCTCTGAATGGTCGACATTGCTTACCTTATTCTATAA